>SRHC01003390.1:0-46307 GCA_004794325.1 Pomacea maculata | reverse complement strand
CGCCAAGTCAATTACTCGCACACCTTGCTCATGTTTTTCTACGATTTCGCGCTTTAATTCAATAGACATCATCTTCTTTTTCGGACCCATGGTTACAAAAATAAATGGGATAATGTTTTGTAAATGTACAAAAAGCAAAAAAACGCGAACCCAACTTATCAAAAATGCTTCGAAAACGAGGGAAACAAGCACACAGACTGAGGTCTAGTCTGAGGTGGGAGAAACTGTTAGACGCTGCACACGACCCCAACATCCGCCCCGCCTGTTGGGGTCGTGTGCAGCGGTGTAGTGTGCGATTCCTCGTATCTCAAATCTTGCTCTTATCTCGAAGCAAAATATCGCTCGCTCGGCGGCTCGTATCTCAAAACACTCGTATGTCAGGGCACTCGTATGTCGAGGTACCACTGTACCTGTATATGCATATATCTTCTTAACCAGTGATGCCCAACCTTTTTCGGCCTGCGGGCCATATCCATTTCGGACAGCCGTGTCGCGGGCCACTTCACCGCAAAAATACAAAAAAGAAAAAAAAAATAGAGCAGATACCATTTTTTATTAGAAACAAGTTGTACTTACCATTAACTGTGTAGTAATTAGTGGGATATTTGAAGTTGTTTACCCGAAACCAACTTCTGAATGCCCGGCCTCATCGTAGAGACACCAAGTCGGAGCATTGAATCGAAATGTTCGCCCATCGAAAAAAAGATTGGGAGACGCCCCTACGTGGGGATAAATACTTCTTCTTCCCTTTTTTTCGTTTTTTTTTTCGTTTTTTTTTAATTACTAACATGCCGATTTCCTGCAGAAGTTTCGCGGGCCGGATGGCACCGCGTCGTGGGCCGGATATGGCCCGCGGCCGTAGGTTGGGCATCCCTGTTCTTAACCATCACCTTGTACATATCCACCCTTCTTTATGTTTACTACAATTTTATATATATATAATGCTTAATTACTTCATTTATGTAGTTAATTTCCTTTCCTGTAAAGGGCGAGGGGTAAATGGAAAAAGCGCTCTGTTGCTTATTTCACCCCTCGTAAATAAAGAATTGTCATTGTCATCATCACTATCGTCAATACACTCGCTGTTCACTGCGCATGCTCACTGCAGTCCATGGAGAAGTCCAAGCACTTCCGGTCAGACACACTTTGACCACGAACTTGTGATTTGACCATGATCCATCGCCACAGTCGTGTCCCAATTATGCCGTCTGCATTAACGATGTCTGTTTCGACAGCTGAGGTAAGATTTTGGTAGAAGTAAATGATTGTATGGCTCAGCTGCTTCCAGTATTGTACACAGACGTGCGTATGGCCATTCGGAGACTCACTTCCGGAATTTTTTCCGTTCGCATCGCAAGTGGGTGGACAATGGTATCAATTTACAGTATCATTTACGGCTCACTTCCCACCATGTACTTCTTTCGATATATGAAGTTAAAAATTTCTGCAAATAATCGAAAGTTGTAGCTATTGATCGAGTAGCTTCACATTTAGATCACTATTGTAGGCTCAGGCTCTAATTTATCGTCTGCTTTTTGTTGCTAGTGTTCCCTTTCAACGATGTTAGGAATTTGTTTCCGTATAGTTATATCTCAGCCTTTTTTTTTAAGAAAAGGATTTTCTATTCAGCGTGAATTCGGGCTATGGTACATCAATTATGTTCTGGGTTTATGAACAAGGTACATTGTCGTCATCGTTGAGGTATATTGGGAAAACAGACCATTGCGATGGCAGACATAGAGGAGCGTAACTACGTGTTTCGTTTTCAGACCGACTCGCAGGTGAGTTAATCTAGTCATTCAAAACAAAATCATCAGTTTCTTTAATGTTAGGCGGAAAAAAAGTTGTTTCTTTAATGACATGAGCATACGTTGCCATTACCTGTGGCTATTAAAGAGTAAAGTAATAATGATACAAATAAATGAACAATAAACAAATCTTTATTTACGAGGGTAACAGAATAAGCAAAAGTTATGGATTTTTACATCTAGCCCTAGGACTATTTGGCAGAAATAAAAACATTACATCAATTCAAAACAAGATACTAAAAACATAGAGAAATAATGATACATACAAACATGGTGATATAATGGGAATTGATAGGTTTTGTTTTATTATTGGCTAGAACACTAACAACATGTGGTACATGTTAACTTTGCCTGCATGATTAAGCTGGGTAGGATGCCTCTTAAGGTAGTCAAGGAGTTTGGTAAAGTTGCTGTAGGAGTCCCACTTTGAATTTGTACAGATTGAATACCGTTCTTTGGAGAGCTGAGGGAAGACTGTTCCAAAGAACACTGCCAGAATATTTTAGAATGGAAAGGAGAAGTCTTGAGTAGGTAAATTCTTGGTATGGGGATATTGAGTTTGAGAGATCCTTGTATTATTTTGAGGGAGAAAATAGTAGAAAGTCTAGGTAGCATTTTGCTAGTTAGTAAAGATGAGCATACATTTGTAAAATTTTAATCTGGTTAGTAGTAGTAGTAGAACCCATAAAGACAGGAAATCATGAGGCTGTATTTTTGGTTTGAGTGACACCGCTTTAATAGCCCTTCTTTGAACGCTAACAAAAGACCTTATCGAAGCACCACTGAGTCTCATAGGGTGGAAGCATTGTGAATAGTTGGTTGACTGAATACAGGCTGTGTAGAACAAATTCCGAGAGTGAGGATTTAGAAAAGAATGAAAAGATGAGTGCCAATAGCAAATGTCTCCTTGAAGTGATTAGATTACAGAACATCAGTAGGATTAACTGAGGTACTCATTTTAAAATGAACAGAAAGCAAATCCCTTTCCACACCCTCACCCATAATAATGGAAATATACTTTCCCAAACAATGAAGAATGCTGCCAAGTATTACTTAATCAACGATCATATAAAGTTTAATCAAGTATGGACAAATGATTCCTTTAAAAAAGAGAGAGCATCTTTACTAAAAATTTCTCTTTTGAAAAAATGAAAACCACATTCATGGCTACGGCTTCCTTCTAGTATTAGTGAATAAAAGAGTTAAAGTGCATTTCAGGTTTAGTTGTTTTGACTTTGCAAAGCTAAGGGGTTAAATTACTGGTGTTTAAATCTGGTTGAGTGCTTGGATTGATACCCATGTTGTACAGCAAATTTCACCCTATAGTTAACCCAGATGTCAAGAATAGGTACCTGACTTGATAGAGGATTGTGGGAAAGTAAAACCAGTAAGAAGGAGAAGAGATGGGCAGTGCACTCAGAAAAGGCTGGACCCAAGAGAAGTATATCTTTAAATCTTAATGACCTTAAAAAAAGGTTTTATAAGACTTATTTTTTTAACAAGTTTGGTGTGAGCTGATAGCAATAAAGCAGTTACTGGTTTTGTTGAGCAATCAGGTGTTATTTTTCTGTTTTAGACAAGTATGATTGCAACCACAATATATGGCATTTAAAGAAACAACGATGATACCCTGTAATATAGGTCATGAAGAAATGACAGGACATGTTTGCTTGGACGTGTAGTTGTTTTTGTCTGTGCAAGCAAATGTTTTTACGGCTTCAATTTCGGTTGGGTGGTCTGGTGGTGCAACGGTTAGCACCTGTCGCCAATACAGTGAAGGTTGACAGTCCTGAGTTCAGTTCTTGTCTTGGGCTAGCTGTTCTTTCTGCATGTAGCATCTGTTTACAAGGCTGGCTCCCTTGCCTTGATACGACCTTAGATGCTGGCTCAGGGTAAAACACTGATTCCTCCCCCACCCCACCGTTACCAATTTTGGTTGACAGACCAGACGATGTGAAAACGTACATCAATAAACACATGAAGAGATGGTGACTGGCAGATTAGAAAGGCCTTTTAACATAATTGACAATTTTATTTTAGACACAATTTTTTTTTTACATTAAATTTTTGTTCAGTTTCTCTTTCCCACTTGTCTTTTTCTTCATTTTCTCCAAAAATTGATGAATTTTTCAATAAATTTTTTTCTGTCTGAGAAATGCTGAATCACAGACAAATTTTACTTTTAACAACAAATTATAATTTTTATACAAAGAGCAATTAAAATCCTAACTTAAAAAGTAGAGGAAAGTGCATGTTTGAAGAACCTGAAAAATGCATTTGACAGTTCACAAGAGACCATGTTAATTTTATATGCTTACCAGCTATCACCATGTACATGGGCATACTATTTTTCAGAGAACATGTCAGTGATGGAAAAGTTTGAAAAGTTCCAGATTGCATTCAACAAACCTTCTCCGACATACCTGGCTGGAGAAACAGTGTATGGTTATGGCTGGCTTGTTCTTAAGGAAGCAGTTTATGTTCAGAGTAAGTTGCCTTAAGTAGTCTAACCCAGCTTTATTTATAAAGTGAGGTTCTGTCCTTTTATGACTGGGAAATATAAGGACATGTCTAGTTATGACATGATGTCCAGACCTCATCAGTATTGCTTTATCTTAACAGCAGACATATTTACCACTGCTTTATAACTCTGACCCCATGGGTAAGGCATCATCAGTGAGGTCTGGACAGCTTTATAATTATGAATCTTGCAACACTGAATCTGATTAACTTTTATGAACCCTAACTTTTACTCAGGAAAATGCGGTTTAAAAATTCAGTTATTTAATTGTTTTCTTTACTTTTCTCCTTGTTTGGCGTGCTGTTGAACTAACTCATAGCCCTGTGCCCATGATGATTCACAGTAAACATCACATGGAATAACACTGTGCCTGATGATTCACTATAAACATGGCACAGCTTTGTGCTGGCGATAATCCTTTGTAAAAGGTATAGCCCTGCATTTATGATAATTCACAGTAAAGTTGGCATAACCCTGCGCATTTTGTGATGACCATTGCCATTACATCCACCACAGGCAATAATCTATCTGCTACCAGCAGGATATTGCAGGGAAACTAACACACTGCTGATGTGGCAACCAATGTACAAATGGGCATGGAGAATACAGAAATGCAGCAGATTTTCAACAGGCAGATTGTCATTTTTGCACCATATTTTTAGGTGCCAGATGTCCTCAGATCACCAAATATTTCAGTACAAGATATCTTCAGATTAACGTAAAAAAAAATATTTAGAAGAAAACTGCAAAAATGATCCTTTGATGTACAGCTAACACACAACACCTATTTGTTGCATATTACATGTGCTGACTGCTATTGCATCAACAGACAGTGGAAAAAGGTTGTGTGGTATTTCATAGCCAGAGACAGTATATAAAAGGAAGTACTTGTAACACAATAGAATGTATTCCTTGCATAGGATCAAGTTATCATTTTTTAATAGTAATAGCCTATGTGAATTGGATTTTTTTAGAATTGCCTTGTTATAGGTTATATACATATGTTACTAATAGAATACAAAATGTTCATTTCAAAATATAAAATGAGAAAGACTTACCAGAGTCCACTACAAACCTTAACTAAAAGTATCTCATATAATTATAGCAGTGTTGGTGGTTTAAATAATTTTCTTTTTAGCATAAACACACTTGTTAAAGGGGGTAAATGGAGAAACTATCACAGAGATTGAGTTAATGTCAACTGTAAAATGCTTCATTTTAAACTTGCGTAAACATGTGTAAATTATTAGTCAGCTACCATTGCCTTTGTGAATCTGTAATTTCAGATGATCATTTTGGCAAATTTATTCATACAGCTTCTTCCAGCTGTCAGTATTTTGTCCCCTTTCTGTATATAAAAATGCCATTTATCCATTCTGGTTTAGTTCACTGTGGTTAAGAGGAATTTAGTAGAATTCAAATTGATGTTGACATGTTCTGGAGGTGCTGCTTTAGGGTTTGTGGGGCAATTGTTGAACAATGCAAGGGTTTCCTTAAGCAGACATGATGTTAAATTTGTGGCTGTGGCAACAATTTTTTATATAATCTCTAGTCACATCACCTCTCAGAGGTAAAAAAAGGGATTGTGACAAAAATAACTTATATCACGCACAAATTAAAGATTTACTAGAAGGCCAAGCTTTTGACCTTTTTTCAGACAGTAAAGGTATGAAAAGCTAATGGTGGTTCAGAATATATAAAATCTAATGATTTCTGTTAATTTTTAAGCACGCATTCACTCATCCCTGTAAACAGGTGTCACATTTAGAGAAAGGTATGTTGGAGTTAGATGACATCTGATTCTTCCTCTCCTTGTGACAGGTGCGTTAGCCACTGTGCCACCAACTGTCGCCTTATTAAAACTGGAACAAATGCAATATGATGAACTGAATACAATCATTTAAAAGTAATTATGTGCTCTGGTAAAGCTTTAGAATCAAACATGATCATAGTAATAAATTGCTGAATACTGGGATCTCAAATTAATTGGATAGTGTTTGACATTGTAATTTTTCTAATTCGTAAATACTGGTTTTTTATAGGTATATGCCTAGAAGCGATTGGGGAGGCAAAAGTTGAATGGATGACTTCCAGTGATATTCAGGCATCAGATGAAGAAGTCTTTAACTACACAACAGTGCTTCCCATCAAAGGTTAGTCAGCAATTTTTAATCTTTGGAACCTGGCAGGACAAAAATTAGCTAGAATGTGCACCATACAGCATACATTTGGCTTACCATACTGTCTCTCCATTCTAGAGAAAATGCTGTGAAATTTGGGGATCTATTTGTTATAAGGGAACCATTACACACTGCATTATCATTGAAGTTGCATTTTTTGTTTGCTCCAAATGTTGTTGTATACATATAGTTAAATGATAAATGTAATAATTTTGAAAACCTTTTTTAGGAAAAATGTTTTATACCCATGACAACACTGTCAATATGTGAAATTGTGGATATTTTGCTTCTTTTGTTTGATGCTTTATAAAGTAAAAATTAAACATATAGGTGTTTAGATATAGTTTTAGACAGGAAATATGTACTACAAGAGAACTAACTACTTAATCAGCCATCCCCCAATGTGTATCATTCACATGCAACTCAAGGAAGTCTTAGGCACACCTTGTATTAATACTGCAAGCAGTTGGCATGAACTTAAGGTATGGACGTTCATTAATGGTGTCATGATGTCACTTGTTAACATAAACCTGTATGTTAACATGATGTAGCATATACAACTTTGTTAAAAGTTTGCTATATTTGCTTATACACTAATGAAGAACTGCAAGACCTCTCCAACAGACTGACAGACAGACAGTTCAAATGCGTATGGAATGGAGACCATATGAACTATGAAAGAATAAACAGCAATACCAATGATGAATAAAAACAAACACAGAAAATGCAAAGAAGAAGCAAATACCAAAAACTGAGAGTAACATGATACAGACAAGCAAGGAAGGGTGTAAGAAAGGACTAACATTGTGGGAAAGGGTGTTAAGAGTAATGTTTATGGAAGAGGTTTGTTTTCAGTGCACAATTAAAGGATTCAATAGTGGGTAGGGGGGCGGATATGGAAAGGGAGAGAGTTCCGTTGTTCCACTGCACAATAACGAAAAATCCTGTGTTCATATGTTGTTCTGGTGACAGGAAGAGTAAGGAGACATTAGACGAGGAGTAGAGTGGTTTAGCTGGGACTTAAGGGAAGAGAAGTTCAGAGAAATAATCAGGGCAGGTGCCAGCAAAGAAATTAAAACATAACAGAGATCTCTGCTATGTCCTCACATATACACACTCTAATAGACAAGCAAACACATTTTAACTGATATAATACTTTCCACACAACTGGTCATCTTTTTTCATGTATTGCACCAATATAATGCTTCCCACATCTTTTATGTGGTGTACTGATATAGTATTTCTCATAAAACCTTTCATCATTCATGTGTTCCCAATCCACTTATGTATATCATTTTGATCTAGTACTTTATGACTTGTGGAAACACTCCTATAAGCTACAGAAAAGGATATAGAAGACAAAATCTTCCCTATTATTCATATCTCCATATGTGTGTGTATGTAATATATGTGTACATAGTTTGCATGTGTGGGAGTTTTAGAATGTTTTTCAGAAAAGAAGCAAATGATGAATGAGTACTTATCTGTTGGACGTGTACGTGTTTCAGGAGAGAAACAGATAGATGATGAGGGTTTGCTCCATGCTGGTTCACATTATTTTCCCTTCGAGTTCAAGCTACCTCCACACCTGCCAAGCTCCTTCAAAGGCAAACATGGTCGCCTTCGTTACTTTGTTCGTTTGAGTGTATACTCGCATGGCATCTTTTCACAGGGTACACCTCAAACAGAACGCACAAGCAAATTTGCAGTTTTGGGTGCACTGGATCTTACTAAAGAACCAGATGCTGCAGTAAGCCATTTATTTTACTTGAAGCTAATTGAAAACTAGTTTCTTGTAGAAAGTGCTGAGAGCTTGGTTACAGCTGATTAGAAGCTAGTCTTTTGTAATCAGTCATCTTATTGATATCTGTGGCTAATTATAACCATGATATACATAGACTGATCATACCCTTTGCCTCAATTAGAATACAATGATTGCTTTGTGAAACTCCCCCAACCCCCAAAGGTATCTTGGCATACATTATTTGAGGCTAAGGATAATCCTATATGAGATGACTTTACTGTTGAATATATTCTGTCGTCTTAAATGAGCCTGCTCATAAAGCATTCTACTTTTTTACTGCTGCTAAATTGTATTTTTGAGTACATTTTAAATCAGGGATGATATAACTCTTTTGTTTGACTATAACCTTGTGATAATGATTCTTTGGTTCCAGATCCCTGCAGAAATGACACATTGAAGTCTTTGGGTTAATAATAATAATGAACTTTTATAAAGCGCTTTTTCAATGATTTGCTCGAAAGTGCTGTACAGAAATTATACATAAAAGTAAACTAAATCACCAACAGCCTTAGTCATATTCTCATATAATAAACACCGCTCATTTATACAACAAATTGAGGGGGATGTAAAGTTAGGGTAAGTTTGAGAGAAGAGAACACAGACACAGAACAGGATGCCCCACCCTACAACCCACTATACAACATCACATCAAACAGTTAGAAAACACAAAAGGTGCAGAAACAAACATTACAGCACCCTACCCACTCACAGACATGCACACTCCACTTGGACACTTCCACAACCGCAAATAGACACTGATCTCACTAAATATAGCAAAGAGGGCCATTAACACCTAATCACCTCAGAGATCAAACTGAAACTGGACACCATCTACAAGGACTACACGCAGACATACACAGATGGCTCCCACAACCCAGAAACACTAGCAACTGGGCTAGCAACTGAGTCTATTGTCCTGACTACATAAACCTTTCCATCAAACTCCCGACCCACACCTCCATTTTCACAGCCGAGATGACTGCTATACAGACAGCCCTTGAGACTATACACCTCAAACTGAGGGACACCACAAGACAACAGTTCTTAGTACTATCAGACTCCCTGTCAGCACTCCAGGCTCTTCAAAACCTATCATCAAACAGAGTAGACATTGTTTATGAAATACTGTCCCTCATAAACAAGATTACCAACGAAAATGGAGACACCAGGTTCCTTTGGGTTCCCTCCCATATTGGTTTAAAAGGAAACGAGGAAGCTGATAAACTAGCCAAACAGGCAGTAAAACAAACTAGCAATCATAAAATTACCACCCTAAAAATCTCTATTTCATCAGCGGAGAGGAGAATAGCTATAAAACCAGCAATAAAATTAAGATGGAATGAGAAGTACAAGATTGAAGGTAAAGGAACTAGGAGACTGATAGATGAACATCCCATTACTACTCTGCTTTTCTTTGGCTCCAATAGGCCCCACCAATCCAAGAGAGCGAGAATGAGGCTTGGCGGAGAATACCTAAGTATAGAATATACCCTCTTTCCTGCACATGTGGGGACAGGCTTAGCACTTCACACATGCTTTTGGAGTGTCATGAAATCAAAGAGGAAAGAGATGTCTTACGTCGAGTCTTAAACACAGGCTGACCTTAAACATTATCAACTGTCTTAACCCACCAAAAGACATATGGCACACCATACTGTCATTGGTAGTGACAATGGTGGCACACCACCCGTGTGCTAAGCTCATCTAAACGGGTTTCTATAGGCTGAACTAAACAGGTTAAAGGTGGCCCTGAGTAAGTACTTCAAAGTATATATATAAATGGAGAAAAACTGCATAACGGATGATTGATCATCGGCACTAGAACCTAACTAAATTAATATTATATTTATTTAGAAAAGAAAAAAGGGCATAAGCATAATACCTTCAGTTAAATAACAGCTTAGGTGATAGAAATATGGCAACAAAAAAGATCTGGTAACCTGGTCAATACACCACCACTGCGGGCTTGGCAGGCCTCCAGGACATCCTAAGCGCAGCACCAAAAATGGTACAGGGGTCCAATAAACAGCGCTTGCTGCACCCATGACCGGCATCCCTTCTCCCTTCCCTTCCCCTTTTACTACTGGTTCCTCCACTCTCCAAACTCTTCCCCTCTCCTAACCTCCCTTGCCCCCTCCCCCAGAAGAGGAAATAAATAACAGGAACTGAGAGTAACATGATATTGCAAAAGGAAATTAAAAGAAACCTATAATATGAATAAACAGAGAAGTTTAGAAAGCAGAAAAATCGCTGGAGAACAAGGCAACTCAGCCTTTCAGGTGCAGCCTCATTTCCAGCTTTTGGGTTAACTCTAAACCTAACCCTAACCTTGTGGTAATGATTCTCTGGTTCCAGATACCTGTGGAAAATGACACATTTGAAGCTGTTGGATCATTGTGCTGCTTTGCAGGCACGGTCACTGCATTGCTTCGTTTAGAGCGCAAAGGATATGTCATCAGAGAAGCTATTCCTGTATGGGCAGAAGTTCGAAATCTAAGTGCTCGTCGTATTGTTCATACACAAGTGTCACTTATTCAGGTTTGAGCATTATATCATTTAGAAAAATCAGTTTGCTAACTTAAGGCACCCCTGTCACTGAGTTATGCTACGTCTTCAGCCAGCTTACTATCTCAGTTTCATGTGGTACACTGTGAACGTGCTGTATGACCACTGCCAGTCCTGCTTCCAGAACTGACAGGTACACTGGTAACTAGCTTTAGTTAGGCAGATTAACCAGTACCAGTTCTTGGCAGAGAAATATGTTAGATACTACTGACCTTCCAGTTTGGTAGATTAGCCAGTACCAGTTGTTAGAACTATGCTAAATACAGCTGACCACCAATTAGGCAAATTAGCCAGTTCCAGTTGTTGGGGGAACCAAGTTGGATACAGCTGACCCCCATTTAAGCAGATTAGTACCTGTAATATTTTTTTGGGGGGACCATGTTAGATATAGCTGACCTCCAATTAGGCAGATTAGCCAGTACCAGTAATTGGTGGAAACTGTTAGATACAGATGACCTTGTTTAAACTTATTTGAAGTTATCATTTGACCTGCAGTTTGGTGGCTGCTGGGATCACCGCGCATTGAGCGCATCTTTGTGATGCGGATACTAGCGCGTTATAAAACTACATCATCATCATCATCATCATCATCATCACCTCCCCCCCACCAAATAGGCAGATTATCCAGTACCATTTGTTGGGCAAACCGTGTTAGATAAAGCTGACTCCCAGTTAGGCGAATTTGCCAGTACCAATTTTTGGGTGGAACTATGTTAGGTGAGGGGCGGTGCAGTGGTTAGCACCTGTCACCAATTTAGTGAAGGTTGGCTGTTCTGGATTCAGCTCTTGTCTTGGGCCTGCTGTTTTTTCTCTGCACGTGGCATCTGTTTACAGGGCTGGCTGCCTTGCCGTGATATAGCTGATTTGGGGTAAAACACTAATCCCGTCCCCCTAATTAAGCGAATCAGCCAGTACAGGTTTTTGTGTGGAATGATGCTAGATGCAGGTGACTCACTATTAGGTGAATTAGCTGGAATTTGCAGGAATCATATTAGATGCAGCTGACCTCCGCATAAACACCACCCATAAGTCCTATGGTTAATGGAGGAGTGCCAGTTGGTTTAGTTGGAACAGAAAAACGCTCAGCACCTTGCCTTCTGCTACCTCACTCCTCAAAATATGCCTAATTTTAAATGCAGTTGAGCTATATTTTTCTATATTTTTAAACAATGTATCAACATGTACATCACCTTGTCCAAGATTCAGTTAAAAGTAAACAGTTCTTCAGCATCAAAAAATTTTATGCAGAAAAAGTTCAGAATGTCAGTATGCACCATCAGCAATTTTTATCTTGGCTTGCTTTTTAAGACATTGTTTAGCCTATAGAGATATGCTATTTCATATTTCAGCCTTACATTAACTACAGATTGCTTCCCTCAAGTATAAACATGGTGTACTTGATGTATTTTTGCAGAATGTGACTTACTACTCGTACCGTGGTCGGTTTTCCGAGTGCCGAGTTTTGGTCACAGTTCACAAAGGAGGTGTAGCTCCACGCGGCAAACAGACGTGGAACTGGGAACCACTTAGTATTCCAAGTGTAACACCTTCTCACTTGAGGGGTTGTAAGATCATTGACATACAGTACAGTATAGAGGTAAGTTAGTAGTAAGCAAGACTTGATAAGAGAAACATAGCAATGGAAATGAATAGTAGCATGGGCACTTGTGACAGTGTTCAACAACTGAGTCAAGGTTAGCAATGTGTCATCACACAGCCATCCAACCAGTCTATGTACATACCTCCAGCCTCAGACACTGATGTTTGACTATCTGCCTTCATTGTCAAAGTGTTACCTGGGAGTCTTAGTCCTTGCTCCAAGTCTCGAGCAGAATCTGATAAGATCAATTACTTTCTTCCATTATCTTAAGCATTGTCATAATGAATCATTGAAAAGCACTGCGGGGATACTTAGTGTAAGAGGCACTTAAGACTTTGATGATGCCCTATTGGCAAGAAAGCAAAACAGCAGCAGTAAATGAAGAGGAGGCTAGTTCTGAGAATTAAGCTGATGACCACCATCTTCAACAGTCTCCAAACGCAAAGCAGACAAATGCTTGAAAGATGAATGAGCTGATGTAACTGAGTGCAGGTATAGTGACCAAACGATAAACTATACATACTATGAAGGGCTATGGTGATATGTTAGAAATGTACTGATAATTTAGAAAATCACCCTGAATGATGCTCATCTCTAAAATCAGCCTGTATTATCTGTCACATAAATGTTGTAATGATTATACTGATGTGACAATGTAGGTTAATATTTAATATGATTGACTGAAGAACAGAAAGGTCACTTGCTCAAGCTCCTCAGGGATCTAAGATTGGAGCCACCACCACCCCCCACCTCCCCTAATCCTAACCATAACCCTGCACAAACAGGTATATTCACAACGGAAAGGTGAAATGGCTACTTGATTTCTCAGGGAAAATAAAAATTGCAGAAGGGGAGGTTTGACTCCACCTTCCAGACGGGGAAGACCTCCAGGCTGTAGGACCCCTTTAATGTTTATTATTACCATGTTATTGTAGCAGGTGATCTGTATGGTTATTTGTAGCAGTCTGTACGTCATTCATTCAAGCTGTAGATACATTTAATTTCTAGCTTGTACATGTACTTATTTGCAGCTGCTACATGAATAGTTGGCCATGTACTTATTATTTTCAGCTGCGCATCAAACCAGCAGGTCTGGCTCGGAGCATCAAGCTTCCTGTAGATGTGGTTATAGGTACAAGCCCCCATGGTGAGTGTCAACATAAGGTGACCTGCCACCCATTGTTGGCACCAGATGAAGATGATGGCACTGGCATTTTTCCTTTTCCCTTTTTTGCCAGTTCATCATCAGATATGGTGAGTTAATCTTCCAAAGTAGGCCTGAAAAGTTTGTGATGCATGATTACCATCAAACCTGAGCTACCGTTTATAATGATAGATATAAAGCTTGCTCCAAAATTTGTTCAGGGTACAGTGCGAATGTCAACAATTGTTTCTAGAAAGTGAAAAAAACAAATGGAGTTGGCAGAGGTAAGAATAATTAAAGGAAAGCATTTTGTTTTAGATATTAATCGTTCTATTAAAAACAAGCATTAATGGAGCAATGATTTCACAAGGTGTTTTTTTGATGCTATGCAATATAGTTGAAACTGAGAGGATAGCTGAAGTACTTAAAGAAATGTGGAAAAGGCTAGGTGTTTCAAAAGAAATCTTGACTAAACAAGGTACACAGTTTGTCAGTGAACTCGTGAAGCAAGTGAGCAAGCTGCTCACAGTTAAAGGGATTGTAAAGGAAAATAAAACTGCTTAGAATCTGGTAAAGAGTAGGATCAGTTTGAATCTCGTCTATTTTCGTGTCTGTTCATATGGAAAAAGTTGAAGGTTTTGTAGCATGTTGTGTTTAATAAGAGAAATTACACGGGACTCTTTCGTTTGCTTAGACAAAGTCTCGTTCTCTGTCACGTTGCCTTATGACATATGACCAAGACTGCTTAGCAAGTGAGACAGACTGTTTTCTATAATTTTTCAAACTGTGCTTCGAAAAGTTCACTTTAAAACCTAAATTAACTCACGAGACACCACCGATCACGAGTTCAAATCCTAGCAATGATCACCCACACTTGCTGTCCGTCTCTCGCTGATGTCACAAGCAGGTTCGTCTGCTTGACCATCTCGGGAAGCTATCGCGGTTACTCAGCGGAAGGACACAACAATAGATTTCACTGGAATTTTTCAATTTTTATAAACATCGGCAACCAAAATATTGCGAATAAGTGGTAATTAAGTGAGAAAGGAATCATTTATTTCTTCTGTATTGCTCTCGTTCTGTCATTGTAACTAAATATATTTTTGAAGCGTTTTGACCGTCGCCAGAGCCTTATCACAAGCCTTGAGTATGCCTTTAAATGACCAACAATTTATCATGCTTAATGCAATGGGCTGCTGGAAAAATTAAACAGAACTTTAAAGAATATGGTGCAAAGACTTTGCCAAGAACATGAAAAAAACCAGGATAGATTTCTCTTTTATTTGCTTTCCATAAGGTTTCTCAAGAAAGCCTATCATTTTTCACTATTTGAGTAGCTTTATGGAGAAACTGAGAGGACCATTGCAGATTCTGAGAGCTGTGGGCAAAGGATGCCACAGAAGATGCGAAGACTACTGCTCAATGTCATAAATCTAAGAGAACACCTGGAATCCACCTGTGCCGAGGCCCAGAAAACCTCAAGCCAAGCACCTAATGTTATGCAATGGCTTACATTTGACATACAAAGCCCTGAGATTTTCCAGTTGGAAGCTGAGTGCTGCTGCTGCTGTTCAACAAAAGCAAATAAAACTGTAGATCGCATGACAAAGACTTTGTGAAGTAAGAGAGAAGATAAAAAGTGCAGGTGGGAGATAAAATAGGTTTTTACCTGTTAAAGGCAAGAAATGGCAACCAAACTACTCAGAGACTGCTTACAGCTCTTGCAATTTATGCAGTAGAGAGCAGTCGTGGAAGTGAAAGGAGCTTATGATAAATTGAAGCCAGGCATAAGAATGAAGATTCCTCTTCCTTTGTTAACCATTGAAGAGAACGGAGCCTCAGGCAGCGGAGAGCTCAGTTTCCTCTGCCATTGTGGCCAACATCAAAGAGGTCAAAGATCAATAATTGAGTTCTCTCTCCCTTTTTCATGTGATATTAAGCATTTTAGATTTTGATTTGCTTTTATTTATTTGAGCAGTTTTTTCCCTAACCATGTGTTTATAGATGATCTTGAGACCAATGTTCAGTACCATCTCTCGGCTCGTGTTGATTCTTTCATTTGTGATGATAATTGCTGTTTGTTGCTGTTATATACCTTACATGATTGTTTTATCACAAGTTAAATTTATTTTTTAAATTCCACATTACAGTCTGTGAAGATGAGACTGACAATGTCAATGAAGACATGACAATGACAATGAAGATGAGAGAGAGAGACAGGGGTGAGAGGGTGGAGGGAGTGACAGGATCGTACAAAGAGAGAGAAAGATTAGGGGTAGTTAAAAGAGCAATTGTGTCGCAGGGCAGCTGATGTCACCACAGTTTTCATCTCTTAATCTTATCCTAACCCTGATGTCACTGCAGTTTTCATCTCCCTTTTTATCTAACCCCGTGTCACATGGCAGCTGATGTCACTACAGTTTTCATCTTCCCTTTTATCTGGCCTTAACCCTTCACTGCAAATGTCATGCCCTTGTTGCCAAACACACTTTGTCAACACATTAACGAATGGACATCAAGAGGACAAGTTTTGTTACACTGACTTTGCACAGAACAATCTTGACTCAAATACAGTGACAATAATAATAGTAAACATGCCATTTATATAGTACATAATCACGCTCATGAAGGAACATGCTTTCAGGACTTAGACAAGAATGAGACATGGACAGCATAAAAAGGACAGAAGGATAAACAACCATGCAGACAAGTAATAAAAGACAAACTTAGAAGACAGAAAGAGAAAAAAAATAGATTAATAGTTGACAAAAAAAATCACAGCTGGAGGAGTCATTGGTAAAACTAGTATTTAATGTAAGCATAGTTAAGTAGCTATTAAAGGACAACGCGAGCGCTCAGCAAAAATTGCTGAAAAGTATCAGAAAAACACATTTCTGTGATATTTTAGGACAAAGAGGCATGAGAAATATTATGCCTGACTTCAATGTTTTTCTCTTAAGCACACCTGGATTTGTCAAGGAAACAGGAAGGATAGCATATCTAAAAATAGCATCGTCTGCATGAGCTGAATTGGAAGAGAAAAGATGCAATCCTTGGTAAAATAAAATCAGGACACGATGTACTGTTCTCTTTGACACTCAGAGCTGTATTTAGAAAATCTTACAGATAATGGTAACAAACACCAGTGGATTATCTTTGTTCAGAGATGTGTATATAACTATTTTCGCTGAGCACCCATGTTATCTTTTAACGAATTGTCCATGAGAAAACTATAATTTCTTGCATTGCATAAGATACTAACTCAGATCTTGGATATAAATCATCAATTGACCACCAAGACTATAGATATGATAGGGAGGCCTCGGACCCTTTTATGAAACAGTGGTGACTAAACATGCCCAAACTTTTTTCTGGACCCTTCAGAGCAGACTGCTTTTAAATATTCTTACAATGAAATATATGTAAGTTTCCTACAATGTATTAATGTTTAATGTTTTTGTGTTCAGGTGTTATTTTGTTTTTAGATATTGCTTTTAATAACATGGAACCCATAGTACCTTCATGCAGGCTTTTTTTTCTTTTTTTACATGCTTTCCATAAAGTGTTTCTAACATCACTTGTAAAGGATAGTTTATTTCAGTATGTTTCTGTGCAGGTGCTTTTATCTGACATGACTTTTCATAACATGGTGCCCACAGCACCACCATGGGAAGGTGATGATGATGAAATTCCTTGAGAGTGAGAATGAAAAGTGAAACCATTTTTCAAGAAAGTGAATTTAAGATATGGTAATATGTCTTTTTCAAGATTTTACTTCAAGGAACATAATATTTGTCAGTTATATGCATTTTAGACTTTTCAAATGACGTTTTGTAGTAAAATCAGATGAACTCTAGTCATGCAAATAAACTCAGTATTATGCCACTGAGCTGTATATGTAGTGATTCATAGTTGAAATCCCAACTTTGTACAAGCACAGGGAGCATTGTTTGCTCATAGCATAGCTAGATCAGAGGGGCATCTTGGGGAAGTCACATGACCATGTAACGCAAACCATAATATTGCATCACGCCATGACGCGATAGGGAATTCCAGACTCCTGTTAGCAAACAAGATTTAATCTGTCTGGAGTTCCACATGATGGAGCGTAACTTCGGCAAACACAGTCATTCAAGGTGGGGATTCACGCCGACTACACGGGAAAGAGAAATTGTTATGGTTGGTTGGCATGGAACCCATGTAGTGATAGAGTCGCTAAGCGATGGCTCTAGTTACCCTGTGGTTTAGTTTTTCATTGGTCTAAACCGGGGTAGGGGGAAAATAAGATAGTGGCACAACAATTCCGCGGCATTCAGTGGTAATCTGTGTATGAAGACAGACCTTTGAAGGTCTACAGCACCTCTCCTACTGAAGGTTAGTGCTGAATCAACACCTCTCCTACCGAAGGGTGGGGCTGAACCACTGCCTCAAAATCTACACCTACACTGCAATGGATTCACCGGTAATCTGCGTATGAGGACAGACCTCTGCAGTACTAGTGATACCATTATAACAGACGCTAACACCAAAGGGTAGTGCTGAATTGCCATCTTTTCTTGCCGTAGTGACGATTCTGTGTTTTTTCAAAAAAATTACCATAATAAAGTTGACCTAAAAAGTTGGAAACCGAAGTTGTGCTGCCTTGGACTTCTAATATTTTAATTCGTCATTTCGGGTGATCTCTAGTGTTAACCTTTCCACCGCTTTGGATATGCCTGAAGATAATTTGTCTTGAACATAACCCGCTTGGGTTTCATTTAGACATGTAACTGGCTGAAAATCAGCTCGGGTGCACCAATGTGTTAATAGTTCATTGCCTTGGATATAAACCACTGGTCAACAGTCTATGTATGACTATATGTGTTGATATATATATAGCAGTATGGTTAGCATGTGTGTTGTAAAAACACTTCTGTCAAATTTACTAAATTTGTTGATAGGGCTTAAAGTGTGTTTCAGGGAATTTACCTAACTTTTCTTGAGTGACAAGATAACCCTTGCTTCTAGTTTCAGGAGCCCAAGTCCTTGAATGCAGGAGATAATGTGTATACACTACAAGATGGCTAAAGCTTTGTACCCAACTGTGTTGCTTCTAACTTCAGGAGCCCACGTTATTGAGTGCAGGAGATGACAGGGACACACCACATGATGGCAAAAAACTTCATGCCCAGCTGTCTTGCTTGTGGTGACTGCAAGACTGCATTATATAAGGGCTTTGCACAGCTATGTGGTTTATTATTTTATGACTGCATCAGACCTGTTGCTTAATCCTTTTGTCTTGTAATCACCTAGGGCTGGATCTTTTTATTGCTGTCATCAGTATTTATCGCTCAAATTGCATTATAGGTGTAAAGTAAACAGCTTGTATTTTTATAATCGAAGAGATGACAGATTAATTTTAGAAGCTTGCTTGACCAAATATCTCATGATATTAAAGAAACTTTTTTTTTGTTATTACAAGAAAAATGACTTCAGTGATCTTGGACAGTTTTATGGAAACCTTATTCATAGTATAGAACTTCTTCCTATTTAAAGTATAGAATCTGCTTATTTATGGTTTGGCATTTTCTTTTTATTTAGCTTGTGGAAATACAAGTCAGCATAGGACACAATTTTGCTTTACCTCTGCATTTTAGTGATTTTCCAAATGGCTTTGGTAGTAAGTCTATTTTCTTCTGCTAATTACCTACTGAACTGATGAACCCTTTCGGTGATATGACTTTAGTTTTAAGCATTTCTGTTGTGTCATTTTAATAGTAGCTGTGCAGCTAAGACTGCATATGATCTAGAATCCAGTTGAAATGTATTTCATTTCATTTAAATATAAATCTTTTCATTCTGATTAATATAGAAGTTATGTTAAACTTGTCATATTCTTTGTCATTTTTATTTCCTAGTGTTTGTAACCTGTTCTGGGAGAGTACAATACAGAGACAGATTTGAGACAGGTACAGTGCATTTATAAAATTATTTTAGGTGAATACTGTTTTGAGCGGTGTAAAATAGATACAGTGTATTTATGAAGTTATTGTAGATGAATACTGTTCTGAATAATGTAAAATAAGTACACTGTTTTTTGGTAGAATACTAATGATTGCTATGAAACAAATGCAGTGTAGCTATTGAAAATGTTTTAAGTGAATACTATGCTTAGTGGTATAAAATACAGTGCATTTCTGAACCCCAGTGGAAGAATACTGTAGTACATGTGGTATAAAGTAGATATAGTTTTGGTGAATACTGTGCTGAAGGGTATAAAACAGATAAAGTAGATATAGTTTTGGTGAATACTGTGCTGAAGGGTATAAAACAGATAACAGTGTATTTCTGAAATACTAAGAATACTGTAGAACGTATGAAATAGATATAATGTATTTTAGTCATGTGCCACAATTCTGTTTTCTTCTAACTTCATTTATTGGCATAACCTATTTTAATAATTGCAAAAAATGTGATGACCACTTTAAAAAATATTGCCTACAGTACAAGCTCTCTTCATCTAAAGCAAGATTACTTTCTTGTAGATTTTTGTCTGGAAGATGGCACTAGTGCTTTTGGATGTGTTTTCTCCCAAACACTTGTGTTTTTAGATGTTCATCATTTATCCAGACATTTGTGCATCAAGGTTTGTGTCATTTTTGCCATGCATTTATGTGTCAATGTTTTTCATTTGTGCAATAATTGTTCATTTGTATTTGCATATCAGTGTTTTATTGACTCAATAAATATACATCGCATGTCTAGCTTTCGTCTACCTTTTTATCATTAACCCACTTTTGAGCATGGTAATTGTGGATTGCAACTTTTCACTTCATTCTGATGAGAAAGAAATTAATCAGCAAACATGGTATGATCACTATTCTATTGAGGTTCAAAAGACTAAAACCCCTGAACTTGTTCCAACATCAATATATCAGAGAAAGCATGAAACTTAACTAGGTAGCATTTATATATCCAGGTAATGTATAGTTGCCATTAGAAGGGTGAACATGAACGTGCACAGGCCTGCTGACCAGAGACGAAAAAAACCAGGCAGCACAGTACAAGGTGTGTGCTTTATTCTTTCCATCTCTGGGAAGACTATTGTGTTGTAGGTGTCTGAGGGACTGTCTTTTATAGATATTGCTGTTAGACTTGCTCTTATTTGATATAGTAACCATTTTTAATATTTTAATACAGTATTTCAGTACATCGCTCTTTGTGTGGACCAAAACATATCTATAAGTCTTTAACTGTATAGATATGGCATTTGTATTGTTTATTATTTATAAAGCAGAGTAACACATTCTTACATACTGCCATGGTAGGTTGAACAATGGTCTTGTTTGTATAGGCTACTGTGTATGCAGATTAAATATTTATTTGTGCCAGTACTTTTGACAAGATATCAATAACAATTGGGTATCATGTACTATTCAGGTACTTATAAACTTATAAAAAGTTAAAGGTGAGGTATTTATGTAAATTTGGCTCTGTAGTTGTGTAAGGACTGCTTTTAGACATTATGAGCCTTTATTCAACAAGGGTCGTAAACTAATCATCATATCTTACACCAATTTTTGTGTAGTATATGCATCAGAAACTGGAAATCTGCAGCGTATCTTGTAAGATTGTCCCTTTCATACACATAAGACATCTGGCCAGTGATTTGAAGCAACAGTTTATCAATGTATTATGGGATGCAGATTTTTTTTTTGTAATGACCAGATAAACCTCAGTGCAAACTACTACTAAGAGCATTCAATTGAAATGTAGTGGACGCCAGGCAAATATGAGCCCTGTGTCCGCTACGCCTCAATTGACTGTCCATTATATTTCCCAAGATCTGGATGAATGATGAGATACATGTCTATAAATATCACCATGTGCAGAAAGTCAAATTCATGACCTCATATTTGTGCGCAGATGATAATAAAAAAATAGGCATTTATATAGCACATAATCATGCTCATGAAGGAGCATGCTCTGAGTTCTTAAGACAAGCAGGAGACAAGGACAGAATATGTGGATGAAAGGAGAAACATGTAGACAAAGAATAAAAGATAAACATCAAAGACACAGAGAGTAATCGGAACAAACAGTAGGGATGGAGAGTGTCATAAATCTGCAGAGGATGATGAGCAGGTGAACTAGTCAACTGACTATAATCACAACTGTTGACAGCTATGTCAATACAAAATTGTGTAAATGAGATACATCTCATGTTAGAGATGGTCCTGATGTCTGTCTTGACCTCTTGCTGTGTGCAGTGATGTTTGTAGGCATGTTTCTTTACAACAGAAGAGGGAGGGAAGTTCGTCCATTTTTTTTTTTTTTGGTGGAAATATTTTTCACTAATTTGTACCAGTCATAAAAAATGTTTGCACCCATTAGATGGACATGCTTTGAGGAGCAGAGAGGGCCTTTAACTAGTTTCTCAGTTTACCATGAATGTTGTTTTTTTCAGTGAGACACCAAGAATAAGGACTCCATTTTTACAATGATTTACATAATAAAGAGCAATCAAGAAAGATTTCAGTTTAATGATTTTAAGTAACATTTAATTATTTTGTATTTATAGATTATGTGAGAATATTTTAAAAATTAATTCCCCAATTTTTTCTTAGATTTATAGATTCTTTCATGGGCATTTGCTACGCAAAAAGTAAAAAGGTTTGTGTTCAAATGTCATAATTTTACTTCATAAAAGAGTAAAAAGCTTTGGGTTCAAATGTCATAGAATTTGGGGAAATAATTAGGGTTAGGAAATCCTTCTGAGCCCAGGAATAATTTTTTTCTTAATTGTCATCATCGTTTTTATTGAGACCTACTTTGCAATATGACTTTTGTCAAAAGAAACTGCTGTGTGACTGAATTCGCTAAATTGTCTGTACTGTGCTTGCTGATGGAATCCACTAGAATTATGCTGTGCTTGCTGAGGGATTTGTAACCTGTCCCAAACATATTTGTGTTGGCAGAATTAAACCATAAACTACTCCAATATAATGTATCTGCAGAATGAAAACCCCACACTTACTGATAGTTACACATACACAGAGATACTGCTAGAAGTGTTGGTGATGCTATGTTGTTTTAAACACTGCCAGTCAGCAAACCTCTTAAGAATACTGTGAAGAACCTCATGCACATAGAGCTGTGATGTGCAGAAATCCTCATAAGAACTCAGCTGATAATCTACTCATTAGATGTTAACCTAGACTTGTGATCTTATGATGTTGGTAGCTGTTCACAAAAGTGTATGATGATTGTGTATGTAAAGCTTGTGATGCTGGAGATAGTGTACTTGTGGCTTTCTATGTTTGTGTACACATGGCTCATGATTTATTGACATCATTGTTGAGTAATGCTCATGTATAGACGTACCATAGACATCTGCACCAGATTGCAGCTGCCTCTGACATGTGATTTTCATAAAGACTTGCACATACCAATAATATTTAACTGTCTTGCAGCAAATTGTAAGCATGGTGAAGCATTGCATCGTCTTATTCTAGTTCATATTGTAAGAAAACTCACTTTATGTGTGTCTGGAATATATTTTTTAGTGTATTGTAGTGGTAAATTTGTTTTCATGTGTAATCTGATTACTATTCTTAATTATATAATTCTTTGGTTTTGTTTTTTTAGCATTGTCTAAATGCTTAAAAAGGTTTTACAAATTTAACGTCATTGTGAGTTTTGTTGGTTGTGTGTGTGTGTCGGGGGGAGGAGTAGGAGGGCAGGTTATTTACATGCTGTATATTTTTAAACTTCAAAAGAATGAATTACCATTATGTTTTCCCTCTTGAACTGTTAGAAAGGGTGAGCATTTATAATACTATCTCCTTGTTGACATCTTCTAACGCTGCACCTTGCAATGAACTTTAATTCTTATTTTCAACTTTTACCAAGGTGCCTAGAGCACCTTCCCATGTTCAAATTGCCCACTGGAACAAATAAAGTTGGTCATTGTCATTGTCATTGTCATTGCCCTACAGTCAGTCAGAGAATGCACGAGTTCCTATGAGGAAGTTGTAGGTATGCTGTAGGCACCACTTGATTATTGTTCACTGAGTTTTACTGAGTTCCTAATTAATGATTCTGTACAGCATGACATCTCTTGACCATTAATGTTTACTGAGGAACTCGCAAGCCTTTGACAAATGATGTGCGCTTCAAGGGGGTTGAAAAGATTCTTCTTTATTGGTGTATCGTTAGGCCCACGCTCTAATGGCAGTTGTTATAGGTTAGAAAATGCTGCATAATTTTGTAATATCTGAGAGACACTGCAGAATTTTTGCATGGAACTTGGTGTATATATATATATGGTGCTGTAGTTTGAAATATTAGTGTTTTAATGATGACGTGCTCATTATTAGTAATTGTTATTTACAGGGTATTGTTGATTCCATCCATTGTTTTTCTAATGTTTAGTTTGTGACAAGATTTGGCTCCTTTAGTCTTCTGGTGGTAGCTTTCCGGTACTTATTAACTCAATTGGGGCTGCTCTGATGCCAATTTTAGCTTTGAGATTTGATACAGTATAAAAGCAAATGAAATTACAACTCTCAGATTTGGTGCAATATAACAGCGATATCGCAGACTGTGAGGGTGGATATGATGTGAAAGATTATTAAGAGTTTTAAGCTGTAAACAGTTTGTTAAAGTTTGATGTTCTGTACCCAGGTGGGATAGTGAGTGTCCCACAGTTGAATGGAAATTTGATTCTGTAGATAATTGAGGAAGGCAAGGGAGTTAGGGAGAAGAAAAACTTTTTATTGGCCCAAAGAAAGTGTGATCTTCACTCTCCAGTGACCAAAAGCCTAGGAGATTACCCTTTGCTTATGACAATGAACTAAGAATTGCAGTTTTAAAAGTATCATTTTTGCATTCTTTTTCCAGTTTCTGTGCTAGAAACAATTTCTTGTTGATCACTAAGGTTTCAAGGTTCAATGATGATGAATTATTAATATGTATTACTGATAAAATTTCTTTACTTACTTTGATTATTGATCTTAGAATTTTGCACTGCAACAATGTCTATTTGTTAACTTGCAGGATTATTTAGTGCCAATTATGCATTTAATTAGCAAGATAAAGCTGCTCAATTAGACTTGTTGGGTGAGTCAATTATAAACAAAGTTTCTGCAATATTGAAAAGTTTGAACACAATTTATTATATCATAAAGTTATTGTTATTGCATTGGCTATGGGAAATTGTTCTACAGTGTATGATAAAACTAAATACTAGATGCAGTAGAGTGGTGAATGAGCATTTGTGGATTGATGTTTGTTTATTAACATTTAGAGATATTGTAGTTTTGTATTTTGACCAATATGTCCATTTATGGTATTGGGTTTCTCTGTTGCTTGTAGGTAGTTTGGCTGCCTGCATTTTGTGGATATTTGGCACATACCTAATGTTTTGATAGCCATGGTACATGCTGTCAGTTTCTTTACATAACCTTTGAAGGTTATATTGTAGTCTTCTGTCACTTGTTACAGGAAGACAATATTGTTTTAGTGATATTATCATGATATTACTTTGTTTCCATTTGTACCAGTGATGTTATTTGTCCCTATTTGATTAAAACAGTATTTTTGATAACTTAGCTCTCCATTGAGCTTCACTGCATTGACAGTGTGGCCCTATCATATTTCTAAAAGATTAGTAGGTCCTTGGGTAAATACCATAGCAGATGTGCTTAATTTTTGGATTCTGATCTTCTTTTGTAAGATTAGTGGATCCTTGTGATCTTATTAATACCAGGACTGGACTCTCTTCTTGTTTGACTTGTTATTTGTTTTTAAGATCTTGAGGTCCTTGTGATTTTACTGATTTTACAGGACTGGAGCCTGGCTCTTCTTGTTTAACTTGTTACTATGTTTTATCAGATCTTGAGATCCTTGTGATCTTAGTAATGCCAGGACTGGACCATCTTTATGTTGGATTTATAATTGTTGTCGGATCACGAGATCCTTTTGATTTTGTTAATAACAGTTCGAGACCATTTGCTTGTTTGGCTTGTTACTGTTTTTTGTCAGAAGATCATTAGATCCTTGTGATCTCAGTAATACCAGGACTGGGCTGTCTTTTTACCATTTGCTGTGAGATCATTATGTCATTGTGATCTCACAATAACCAGGACTGGGGTGTGTAGGTTTTGGCTTGTTGCTGTTAGAAGGTCCCTTGTGATCATATGTCTGTTGACTTTTCCCTCACACTGCCTGCCCTAAGGTCAGAAGACCTCTTGTGATCTCATTCATTTCTCATCATCTTTTGCATAATTAGTAGATCCTTCGTGATCTCATAGCTGTATGATCTCACCAGAACCAGTTTTGAACTGTATTGTCTTTGGCATATTACTGTCTGCTGTAAGATCAATGGCTCCCTTATGATCCCAGTACACATCCATCTTTTCATTCTTAGTGTGCCATAAATTCAGATTTCCAGTGATTTTCTTGCCATCATAAATATTTTATAGACTGCTGTAAATGTAGGGCCACTGAGACTTGCCTCTAACATCCTGCTGTCTGTACCAGGTTAAAAATGTATGCCAGTTGCATGTAGCTAATGTTTTCCTGAAAACAACATGAATACTGAATGTTTGGAGCCAGAGAGCTAGTCTCGCATTATTTTTAATTTTAAAAAAAATGAATATGTTCCTAGTCGGTGTCAAATAAATTTTACTAAAGCATTGTAAGACACCTGTTTTAATTGTCCAAATATGATTTTATTGTGATTAAAAAGAGGACACTTTATCACATTTTACACATCAGTTGTAATTATCAAGCACTTAATTTAGTGTGTATACATTACCTAACAGCAAATTTGTGAGGAAACAAACTGTATTTCTCTTACCCAGCATCCAGAAGTGAATTATATTTGAAAAATAATTGCCAACAGCAATTTATTGAACTATAATAGTGAATTATTCATTGTGAAATGAGAATATGAAGAACAAAAGCTATTTTTGTATACCAAGAGATTCTGTATTTAGTTATAATAATAATATATCAGCAAGTTATGTCATTTATTTTTGTTGTGATCTAGATGTCTAAATAGGCAATTTGAGTGACATAAATACACTGTATATACAAGCATTAATCCATCATGATGTGTGGCCCACATGATTCACATCATATGGAATTATTGTTTTCTTTCCTTTCATTTTTTCTTGTGGTCTTCCTTTTGTTTGCATATACTTTTTCTTTCTTGGATTTTCATAAGTCTGCATATTCTTTTCTTCTAGATAGCTGTTGATGCTGTTTATTTGTTTAATTTATCTGATTTTTTTTATATTGCACCTTTTCCTTATTGACAGTAGACTCAAAGCACATTACTGCCACACACACACAAAAGTGCGGAAGTACACACATTAAACAGCTATCAAATGCACCTTACAGATCATTAAACCTGACACACACACACAGGGTGGAGGAAACAAGAGTACCTGGAGAAATAAAGGTACATCATAGCCTGGTTGCTAGTTGATTAAATGTTGAAACAAATTGTCACTCATTCATGTGACTGGAAAAGTCTGCGTCCGCCCGTTGGATGGGTACAGGGAAGAAAGATGCAGTGAAAGGAATGGGATGTGTTCTCCCTTCCACATGCCAAATGTCCAAAACATGGTGGCGTTCTGATAGCTGACGGTACACCATCCTCACATATTACATACCCAATACATGGCAAAACACATACAGTACACCATCCTCGCATATTACATACCCAATACATGGCAAAACACATACAGTACACCATCTTCGCATATTACATACCCGTTACATGGCAAAACACATACAGTACACCATCCTCACATGCCACATGCTCAAAACATGGTGACCCACTGACAGTGCATCATCCTCACATATCACATGCCCAAAACATGAACCATTGACAGTACACCATCACAACAGGCACCAAAAAATGGGACCCATTACCATGATTGAAATTATATCTAAATCAGGTATATATAATTTGTATTTTTTATCTTTTCTGATCCAAGATCACTACCACATTGATGTATTTCTGCCAATTCTCTGTTTTAATGAGTAGCTTTGGTATGTTTGTAGTTTTCTTGGACATCTCATCATGGTGTATTTGTGTTTGAGTCTAAATAAATATATTAATTTCTTGAATTAATAGATTACTAGATGTGAAACATTTTGAAATGCCAGTAGGATGTGTTTTGATTTTGAAAGAAAGTTACTTTGATTCATTACTTTGCTGAGATAGTTCTTGTCCATATATGGCATTGATGATAAACTGAATGTTACTTTTTAGGTAACACCTGTTGTTATGTTCTTGGAAATGTGATGTATTATTTCACATTGGTTTGACATTATACTACATCTAATATAAACAATGCTGTCCATGGCAGTAAAGATAGTGGTTCTGGGGTTTCAAACTGACATTAAATGTTGATGAACTTGACATGTTATCATAAATATGAATTACGCACCAAAAACTAAAATCTGCAGCAGACAAATCTGAAAATGGTGATCTTAAAAAGGGCCTTTAAAAACAAATTTATAATAATATAAAAATAGACACAGTATGTTAGAGATTAAAGATGTGTAATGCAAGAACACATGCAAAGTTTTTAAGAAAGATTATGTCTAGTAAAGACTTGAAATTAATAGAGTTTTATAATAACAAATCAAAGTCACCAGATAAGCATGAAGTGATTGTGCAGTTTACTGGCACTAGTTTTAAAATAAAGTTGCACTGATAGCTACAGATTTTATTTGCGTGTGCTTTCAGATGAAACTTTAAAAAAAATACTGTTGAATTGTTTTCTGTATAGCTGGCAGTGTTTCCTGAATAATTTACTACTAGCTGTACAACCTTGACTTTGGAAATACTCTTAAGCATTCTTTTCATCTGAATGCAGTAAGAAAATGCTGAACAGTTGTAGAGCTGCTGCACTGGATGAATCGACCAAGTGGCATGTGCTAGATATTTCTGTTTCCATTGGTTTTGTACTCATGGTCGACCATGCTGTTTGCTGTAAGAATTAGGTTGAAATAAATATTTAAGATTAATAACTTGTTTTAAATCCCTTTGTTTGTACACAAGCAAGTTTAGGATGCTTCACAAACATTGTGTGTGATTGTCAGGGATTAGTATCAAAAGCCCAGTGCTCATTTATATGCCAAATGCTGTGGTCTTTTATTCATATAATGTGTGCTGTGTTGGAAGTGCAATTAAATGTTCAGTATTCTTCCCAACATTCTTGTTTGAAGTATGCTTTATGCCTGAACCGAAATCTCAATGCATGTATTTTGCATAAGATTGTTTTGAGAAATGATTGTACACTTTCTTTTGACACCTTTTATTTGAACATGTTCAGTCAGTGAGCTTACCATATTGAGTGGTTGTCTGGAAGGGTGAGGCTGGATGTAGTAGCTGACAAAATTTGCTAGAGGCCAGTTCTTGAGCAAGTGTGAGCAGGTCCGGCAAGATATGCAAGATATGATATCCAGTGCATTCTACATCCCCATCTTCCCAAGTCAGTTCTTTCTTAGCCAAACTTTACATCAGCTTCTGCCCCCATGGGCCCGGCTGGTAGAACACCCAGACTTTCTCTGGATGGGTGTGTCAGGAACGCACTTTTATAGATCTCTTACTTACTCAACACGCACGCGTCCCCTTGCGTATTCTTTCAAACATATCGCACAAAGATTTGTCGTGGAAACAAAAATAACTTTAAATCAATCAACATCAACTAAATATATACATATAGTCAGTAGATCTTCCACACAGCGATCTGCAACTCTAACAGTTCTCTTACTGTCACTGAGACGGCATACACATGTCCATTTCTATATACTTCAATCTGTCGTATGTTTTTGGAATAAATTCATTAGAGTCTTAGTTACTCACACTTGACTGATATCCACCCACACAAACGACTTGAGGCAACCACATACACGTTCCTCAGCTTACTAATAACAGGTGCTGACTCGGCAGACACCTACAGACGACTCAGAATATATTGGCTGGGGATCAACACATGACCCAGGCACCACAAATATACTCCAGGGGCTGACACAGATAAACTTGCAGGGATCAATACACACACAATATCCCAAGCGAACACCACACACACGTTACGTCCGCCTTTCTTCCCTGCTCACAGCAGTCTGCTCTCTTCCAAATATTTTTCACTTGCGTCTCTATCCAATTTGCGTCATAAAATGACGTCGGGTTCTGACGCGAAACCGCGACGCATCCAACACACTCATAAAATGCAAGGCAATAATCTTTAACAAAACGAAAGACAGGGGCAACAACCTCCTGTCCCTAATAAACTGGTCCCTGACAGGGTGACAAAGCTGGCCCACACCTTTTTCTTATGCTTTTTCTTCCTCTCGCTTACATGGCCCTTTCATCTATATTCTTTTTTTGATCAAACATCACCCTTTTATACTTCAGTTTTAACTTTCCTTTTTTCTGACTACACCGATCTTTCTCCTGTCTTTCATTTTCCTATCATGCCTTTCTTTGGATATCATTTCCTGTCTGTGGCCTTCTTTAGGCCCCCTGCGTTTGCCGTGCATGGCGACCAGTCTCAGGGGAGGATGGGATCCTGGAGGTTGAGTCCCTGATGGGTTGCGGCCCATCACACCAACACACCTTTTTGGCCCGGACTTCCCCTAGACGGGAGGTTGTTGTGGCCCACACCAAGCGGCAGTTCGTGTATTGCCCTAGCTTTGCTAGAAGGCTGCGGCTGGGGTCAATCTGGCCTTCATACTTGGAAGGCCAGAGTAAATTCCTTATGTAGCCCTGGTGCGACCCTGCTGGAAATACCCAAGTGGTACCGCTCGGTCGCATCCCCTTGTTGGACTCCGTGGTGGGTGGGGAGCATAAGGAATGAAACAACTTTCTTTATATCATGCCCCAAAAAAAAAACAACAAAACAACAACAACAGAACCTAGGAAAGCGTTTTAGAGAGGATGATTCCACAGATAGTGAGGATGAGGTGAGGGAGAATGTTGAAGGGACATGCCCGGCCGCTCTCGTCCCTATCACCTTTTGCTATAGCTAAAGGCTTTAAAAATATTTCAAACAATTTTTCTGCTGTAAGACGTTTGCGCTCTGGACAATTTCTTGTCCTGTGCGCAAAACCAAAAAGCTTCTGAAGCCCTACGCCGAAAGGACGGGAAACAGTTTGTTGATCGCCCCATAAAGGTCATGCCACACCGATCCCTCAACTCCTCGAAGAGGTCATTCGTTGCCCTGACCTTGCAGGGATGACAAAGGCTGACATCATGTCGGAATTGGCATCTCAGGGGGTTTCAGCGGTGCAAAGAGTCATACTGAAGGACGGGAAATCTATTCCTACCAACACTTTGTTCTTAACTTTCTGTCTACCCAAAATACCCGACTTCATTGAGGTTGGGTATTTACGGGTCAAAGTTTCAATCTTCATTCCATCTCCATTGCGCTGTTTCAACTGCCAGCGTTATGGTCACGGGGCGAGCTTCTGCAGGTCCCAGGCCCGCTGCTTTCGCTGCGGCGATACCGGCCATGCGGCAGGTGATTGCTCTTCAAGCGCAAAATGTGCAAACTGTGATGGAGCACACGTCGCATCCTCCAAAGACTGCCCGAAGTGGAAGGAAGAGGCAGCCATTCAACGCGTACGTGCGGAGTCTGGCGCCTCGTACGCTGATGCTCGCCGTCGCCTAGTGGGTGGCTCCTCAGGAACACCTTCTATTTCAAATTCCATGTCTTACTCAGCAGCAGTCATAAAACGACCATCCACCTCTGTGTCCATCCAGACAGAAATGACTTGGGTCTCTTCAGAAGGCCTTAACCCTGTATGTCAATCAATGCCTCCTCATCCTCCTACAATCTGTGGTGGCACCCAGTCATCACAAAAATCTCAAGCATCCCAAGCCACACAAGCATCACAGTCAAAGCATCCCCCTTCACCAATCAGAAACACTGCCCGCCAGCCAACACGCAACACAAAATCACCAAGAAGAAAGAATACCACACCACAGACAGACAAGAACACGAAAAAAAATCACCAAAAACACCATTACATCTAGGACCACCACAGCAGCACTTATCCCTGTTCTAAATCGTTATACTCCTCTTGGCGAGCAGGGGATGGATATGGATGAGCGACGCTTAATGTCGCCTTCTCCATCCCGCCGTCCCCTGCCTTCTTCCGCTTCTTCTTCCTCAAGTTACTATTGGGCGGTCTACGTCCCTTCCTCATAGGTAAATCATGACTATAATCCTTCAGTGGAACTGTCGAGGGATCCGAGCAAACTTTGAAGAACTTCGATGCCTAGCATCTCGTTTTTCTCTTGATGTCATAACTTCAAGAGACTCTTCTCCTGCCTGCCAACTCATTCTCCTTCAAAGGCTATCGAGTTCTACGTCAGGACTCACAAACTGATGTACCCTCAGGTGGGACTGCTCTTCTTATTCGTTCTAATCTTTTATTTAGCCAGATACCACTCTCCACTCCTTTTCAAGCTGTTGCTGCCAGAGTTTCCCTGGGCAAGACTATCACTATCTGCTGTCTTTATCTACCTCCTTCAGCTCGGATATCCCGACAGGACCTTGAGGGTCTTTTGACCCAACTTCCTGCTCCAGTCCTTCTTTTGGGGGACTTTAATGGACACCACCCCTTGTGGGGCGGGGCCTCGACTGACACCAGAGGAGAGTTGTTGGGAGCTTTTTTTATGGAAAGCGATCTCTGTATTTTAAACGACGGCTCTAACACCTTTAGCCGTCCTTACAATAGCACAGAGTCAGCAATAGACTTATCAGTGGTCAGCCCAGCACTTTTATTAGACTAACTGGGCTGTACACGACGACCTGTGCGGCAGTGACCATTTCCCTATAATATTAAAATTTAAAAATAGTCTGGAGCGGGACAATAATCTTTATAGCTGCGGGTGGAATTTGGCTAAAGCGGACTGGCCTGCTTTTCAGACCATCTGCTCCACCCGCCTTCTCCGAAATTCCACTTTTAATTTTGAGGTTGGGGACTTTGGTAACGATCCTATGTTGCATCCTGCCAAAGTCTTCACCTCAATTTTGACTGAAATCGCATCACAGACAATCCCTACATAGAGGCATCGAAATAACCAGTGTTGTCCATAGGAATGGGAATCCCATGGGAATCCCATGGGAAACGTCCCATGGGAATCCCATGGGAAACGTCCCATGGGATGGGATGGGATGGGATGGGACAGCACACATTTGTATTTCCCATGGTAGTCGATACTTGATATTGCAAAATAAATTTACTGTTATTTCATTCATCAAGGATTTAAATCTTTCCTCTGAATCATCTATTGTATGTGAAGTAGCAGGAATTATAGAACAAAAGCCGAAAAGTGGTTTTCAGTGTTGTCCATTGGATTGTTAATACCATGGGAATCCCATGGGAAACGTCCCGTGGGATGGGACGGGATGGGACAGGCATAAATCGCCATGGGATGGGATGGGATAGAAAAATATGTCCCATGGACAACCCTGGAAATAACCACCCCCGGGTGCTTGGTTCACAGAGGAATGTAGGGTGGCCCAGCGCGCTAGAAAGAAGGCCCAGCGCCTAGCTTTCCTGCACCTTCACGCCCTTGGCTTCGGAGGTCGTATGCCACTCTTCATCAAAAATTTTCTCTCACATCGCCTCTTTCAAGTAAGAGTGGGATCTATCTTATCTGATCCTCAGGAACAGGAAATGGGCGTCCCTCAGGGCAGCATTCTTTCTCCAACTCTTTTCAATATAAAAATTGACTCCATCTTGAAACATGTTTTTCCAGGTTTGGAGGCCTAGTTATATGTAGATGACTTTGCTCTCTGCATTCGAGGCCGTTCCCTACCATGCCTCGAACGCCGGCTGCAACTATGCGTAAATGCTGTACAAAGGTGGGTGACAGAAAACGGCTTCAAATTTTCTCCTACAAAGTCAGTATGCATTCACTTTTGCAAAATGAGAAGTATGTTTCCAAACCCATCTATTTCTGTCAATGGCATGGTACTCAAAGTGGTACTTCGTTGTTTGAAACTCACGCTATCCTATGTCTGTCGTTTAAAAGCTCCTCCTGGAAACCCTGCGTATCGTGCTGTCTTCAGACCTCAGCGTGCTACCCTGTATGTCATTCGTACCAAGGAACAAAAGCCATTATCACTCCGAGTAGCACCTCACCTACAAGCTGCCGGAGTAGATATTCAACAGGTAGAGCCTCTTTCTCCACTAACAGCTCCTCCTTGGACCCTTCCTGTTCCAGAGATTCGTTTTGACCTCACAGCTTTTAAAAAAGGGGACACTAGTGACCCCTTATATCTCCAGCACTATCATGAACTCATTTCTGACTATCCTGAATTCTGCCTTGTATTTACAGATGGCTCCAAAGTCCCAAGTGGTGGTCCAGTCGCGGCGGCAGCAGTTCCGTCCTGTCAACCGCAACGGGCTGCTTCAGTCCGACTGGCAGACGAATGTTCTATTTTCACAGCAGAACTCCATGCCATCTTGCTTGCCTTGCAGCATGCCCACCTCTTCGGAGCACAACTTTTTGATTATTTCATACTCTCTTTCTGCACTCCAAGCTCTCCTCTCAAATGATTCTGACCACCCCATTGTCGTACAGATTCATAAAATTCATGTAGCACTCTTTCAGCGAAACAAGGACATTGTTTTTATTTGGGCTCCTGGACATGCTGGTATTCCAGGCAATGTTCGAGCAGACCAGGCTGCCAAGGCTGCATGTCAGTCCCCTGGTAAACTTCAATTATCTCATCAGACTGCAAACCTTTATTCTCGGCCTACATTCAGTCCTTATGGCAACGCCAATGGGACACTATGGGCCAAAACAAGTTATATGCCACCCTTCCCTGTCTTTCCAACCGCCTACCTTCTTGCCGCCATTCGAGGCGGGAAGAGGTGGTCCTTACAAGATTAAAGACAGGACACACCTATGCCACATAAGGACACCTCTTGCGAGGCGAACCACCACCTGTTTGTCCCTGGTGTAGAGGAAATTATAATGTTTTACACTTTCTGATTATCTCTCCGAAGCTTCAGACTACCTGTTGTCAGTTTTTTTAAAACAGAGAATTCTTTATTTTCCTTATTTAGGTCCGTCCCATCGGCAGCAATCTTTTCATTTTTAAAGAAGATAGGAATTTACCATCAAATATAAACAATTTTTATGTTCCAATAGTTTTTCTTTCCTTTTAGTGTGCTGGTAACCTTTTTTGGGTTTCACCAACCCTTTTTATACTTTATTCACCTCTTTACATCTTGTACTTACTTTGTTGGCTTTTTACAAAATATCTTATTTATATGGCTTGGGAAGACTTATCCATAAACCTTTAAAGTTAGAGATACCTTTTGCCGTGATATAGCCCTAGTTGCTGGCACGGCATAAAACACAAACATTTACTGCTTTTTCAAGCAGTACCAGCCGCCTTTCGGCAAACAGGTGCAAGCACTGATTGAAAACGCACCTCTTCCGTGAACATTACTTCTAACAACCTTTCCCATAATGCTATTGCTAGTCCTTGTTCACACTCTTTGTTTAACAATATTATGTTACTCTCAGCTCTTGTTCTTGTTATTGGTTCCTCTTTGTGTTTTCTGCATTTGATTTTTTGTTCGTTTAGTACGGTTGTTGTTTATTCTTTTATAGCTCATATATGTTATTTGTTTGTGCTCCTGTGCCTCGTGTGCTGTCCATGTTCCCTTCTTGTTCTTCAGCGCTAAGAGCATGCTCCTTAGGAATGTGATAAAGTGCTTTACAAGTTTGACATTTGTTATTATTTTTAAGCACCGACTTTTGCCTGCTATTTATACTGGACTACGTCCCCCGCTGTTGTCGGTCTCCCTCGACTAGTGATGGAGTTGGAAGGAGGTGCAGCTAGGGTGGAGGGAACAGTCAGCGGTACACGTGTACACTGCTGTATACAAGCTCCTGCTACAACAGTATTGACAGGAGTCCTCCTTACATCAAACCACGAACTAATTAATCCCATATAGGTCCGTGATTAAACCAGCTAGATAGCTCAACCCCGGCCAGTCAGTACTGGAGCAACGCCCAGCACGTACACCATGCACCTCCAATCATGCAGGGCAGACTAATGAATACCAACTAAAAAAACAAAACAAAAACAAACCACATACGACCTCGACAGGAAGAAATGCACTATACAAATTTATTATTATTTTAAGAAAAGGACTAGAGGAGCCGAAAATTGGCGGAGGTACTTAACCTTTACAGGTCTGCGCTTAACCTCCCGTCACTAAAGGTCAAGGATGTGGAGTAGACAGAACTCCGATGACACAAACACAGCGTTTATACGACATAGAGATCCAAATCGCACAAACTGTTCACCGGCAGCAATGTTTCAAGCAGGTTATGTACAAAATATTGTTTTCTCGTGTACATGCCGCGTTATCGAGAGTAGGCAACAGGGAGAAGGAATTGTCGACTTTACGACTGACTTTTGTATGAATTCTAGGGTTAGTTCCTTCTGAAGTAACGGTATGAGAGGAGCATTCGCTGCACTGCATGATGTCAAACATTTACGATCAAAGCTGCGTAGTTTCATCAAACACGTAGTTTGTGTTTTTAATTAAAGTCATCTGTTCCCTTCACAAATCAAGGGAGATCAACAGATGGTTGACCCTCGTTGACTGACAGAAACGAAAACAGAAAATGTTTTGGCGAGAGATTTGTGACCAGTAATGTAAAATTAATTTCCTCTAGTAGATGAATGTTCAGTGCAAGTTTATCACAATTACAAATAAATGAATTTGAACCGAAGAGCTCCACAAATCTTCCTGGGAATCTCTGTGGCTTTCAATTTATCGTTCCTCAAAACCTCCCTGTTTTATTTTTAAAATCGGGGCTTCAAACATTGCTAATTTCGTGTGTGGTATGACCAGTGCTCTGGACTTCATTTTTTTTTTACCAACTATACCAGTCATTTTTTGTAGCATGCATGCCCCCCCCCCCCCCCACCTGAATGCCGATTTTTCACACCTTATGCTACTGGGCTAAAGTCTTACAATGCAGAAAGCAAAGTGGTATTCACTGATGAGGTTGCTCCTAAATACAACTAAGAAGCACAGGTAACTTCATCGCACTTTGCAAGCTCATATCCAGTCAACTTTTAAAAATAGGGTTTTTTTTTTTTTTACTTTGCAGGAATTGTGATTATGTAGCTAACCTCATACAAATTAACGTGCAGGTGAAAAAATAAAAGGTAAAAACTGTGATATGTTAGTTTATATCAAGGCTATGATGAGCCAGAAAATTTGTTTAATATATGTAAGTGTTGTCATATCATCTGTTTTATTCATTAGGAAACTCTGGTCAATCAACAGCTGGTGATGAATGAAGCCTTAGCTGCTTATCTGACACAAGTGAATAATGAGAGAAGAATAGCATGCTGCTTAAGCCTGAAAGGCTGGTGGTGTTTACATGTGGCTTTAGGTGCTTAACAGTTAATGTGATATGCTAGTGGTGGTTTACATGTGGCCATACATGTTTACATACTGGCTAGGCTGATGTCCATGTCTTGACATCATGGGTGTTTGTTTTGGAGGGAGGTGTATGTGCACACACATGCATGCATTTATGTGTGTGTGCATGGAGATGCCCTGATTTACGTTACTACATCAATGTTGAATGTTTAATGAATATCAATATTTAATTTTTTTTTTCACGTATATCTCTCACAGTGTAATAAAATTGTAAACATCTGTGCTTGCAGAGGTGTGGATCTACTTAGGTAGATGCAAAGCAAAACATATTTTACACAGCTTCCAAACTTACAAATAGGTAGGCAATGTAAACACTATTATTATAATGATCTGATGAAAAGCGTTTGTGCAGAATAACTCCAGATAGTTGTTATTTTCTAGAAAAAACATGCTTTTTTGCACATTCATATTCCCTTTTCTCCCACTAAAGTTGGGAGTTTCCAAAACACTTTTGAAAATTATGTCAGCATTATACTTTAGAATTTTGAGACAGGAGCCTAGTACTTAAAGGAAAAGTCAAGTGAAATTTGGGAAGGAAATGATTCGGAACATAAGTAGTTATATTCTAATAATTATATCATTTAAGACATGATTTAGAACATCAATATCTGTCACTTAAACGTAACTTGCCATTTCCTTTAACAAACAATTTTTAACAGGATAATTTTGTTTTTTAAAGGAACAATTAGAGATTAAATGACAATGGTTTCATTTATTTTGTTGCAGGTTAAAGATGGCCTTCCATTAAATTGAAGAACTGGCAAAATGCATGAATAGCATGTCTTAGTCCAACATTGGCAAAATTGATTCACAAGTATTTTATCACAGACGTATCTGGCTAAATGCGTGGCACCAGATAATTGTACGTCATCAGGAATCTAAAAATTTCCAAAATGGAATTCTTGCTGAAGGTCACCTACAGTTATGCCTACTCTATTTTCCAGTACTTTCGTGCAATGTGGCCACTGTCACTAATCTATCATGACACCCTACACCATCCTTCCCAGCAAACAAGGAGGTCTTTGCTAAATCTAATCCATATGCTAAAGCAAGGTGATGGGGATGATGGAGCAATGTTAGAGCGGTTGAAATTGTTACCTGAAAAGGAAAACTTGCTGGAAGTTGATGATGAGCAGGGTTATGATATTCTGCAGAGTGCCATCATAGCTGACAGGAAAGTTGTTGTGTTGTGGTTACTTTCTCATGGATGTCAGGTAAACCACTATAGCTGCAGTCCACCACTTCACTTGGCTTGCCACCTGGGGAAACTAGCAATTGTTTCTGTACTGCTGTCTTGGGGAGCAGACCCTGAGACCAGGTGTGGTATGTGCTTTCCAGAACCTCACAGAGCAGTTGACTTTCAGCCTTCATTCCTAGGCCTTTCAAAGTATCCAGTGTACCTGTGTTGCACTCATAAAGTGACACCAATGGAGTGTGCTATTAAGCAAGGCCATTTGCACTGTGTCAGAGAATTGACAGCTAGCTTCAAAACCAGAGTTCTAACATTTAATCCATTGACTTACCTTCAGATAGCTTGCAAAGAAGGAATGGTAGAATGCATCAATTTCTTTGCCTCAAGCTTCCCTGAGTGCATTAATCAGTATGGTAGTGACGGTGACACGCCACTGCTAAGTGCAGTGCCATGGGGAGAGCAATGTGTACGTATTCTTGTGGAACTAGGAGCTGATGTTCGTTTGTTGTCACGTGGTATTGGAGAAAATGCTCTACATCGCCTGTATCGCATGAACATTGATGGCCTCTTTTCCATCTATGACACCACACGCTATCTTCTAACAACAGGCATTGAGCAGGATATCAATGCCATGACAGATCTTGAGGAGACTGCCTTACACATGCTTGTTTCTCATATTTCATATGCTGGAGGGAATTATGTACACCCAGACCGCCAGGTGTCAAGGGCAGCTTTACAAAAAGACTATCAGTGCCAGGTGGGTTCTAAACAGTGTGTTTAGACTGTGCACTCAGCTTATGTGCACATTATCTCAAACTAACTTTAACAAGGATGCAGCTGGAGAAGGCTTAATGATGAAGTTTACTGAACACAAAGGCCATTATTTTCCCATGTTTACGACAGATAGGATGCATGTCCAAACTTTTAGCAATGAATATCTGACATTCTTGTGCATTCTGTTAACAAATGTGACTTATGCTTACTGATTCTGCTGAACTGAAAGTGGTTTATTTTGTAGTACTGATGCTACTGCAATGAAAATGGTTTAGTATGTAGTAGTAATACAAAGAGTAGACAATAGAAGATACTCCTGTAGGAAGTGGTTTACTATATGCTGGTTTTGATGGCAGTTGCCACTAGGAGACAAATACAAGGACAGTGCTGTTTCAACTGCATGCATGATTTAGAGCTAGATGACCATATGCAGATGTCAAAGATGCAGAAGCAGCATAAAGTCATTAGCAGTTGAGCCAACACCCAGTGCACTTCGCTAGAATTATTTTCTTTGACTGTTTTGGAGGAGATACAACAATCACATGCCTACAAATGAAAACTGTACATATTGCTAGTGCTTACAATAGAAGGTGACACAATAGTAGTCAAAATAGGACTAAATGCCAAGTAGGCAAAAGAATAGACTGCGTGTAGCTAATGTGCTCGTAAGTGGAATGCACATATCAATATGTTGCTTATGTGGTACGCATAATGTTACAGTAGATTATAGAACACTTTACCAAAGTTACATCTATGTCAGTGTCAGAATGATGTTTTACATACATCCCAGAATAGAATTTCCATCTGCCTCATGGTGGCAAGTATTATTCTGCCTTAAAGACCCACTAACGTGAACATTAGCACCCTGTTCTTAGAGTTAAGATGAATGATGTCATTTTGGAAGATGATTTGCTTAATAAACATCGCTTCTTGATAGCATAAGCCTATTCATGTTCAAACATTATTTTAAATGGTAATATTTGTAAACAAAATACTGGAGTTGTAAAAATCTACAATGCAAATGCTGTTACTGACATTTCGTCACATTGGCATTTGTTGTAGGTTCTGTTGGCCCTGAAAGCTGTGTTGCAGTTCAATGCTGATCCTTTGCTGTTGAATGGGCCTGGTCTTCAGCCGCTAAGTCGTATGCTGCACATTGCCTTTAAAGTTTGCCAAACAGACAATCCCTGTTATTGCGTCCGGACTTCTCAGCCAGACTTGTTCATTGTAGAGTATCAGAATGACTACAGTTCCCTTCAACAAGCCATAGATATTTTGCTGTCTTATGGGGCTGCTCCTAACTTCCAGTGTGATGAAGGACACACGCCCCTAAATCTTCTTCTGAACTGTTTTCTTTATGACGACCCACAAAACCTTGTGGCTCAGGCACAAGCTGCTCTGCTGGCAGTCAGATCACTTGTCAGTGGCGGAGCCAGCATAGAAGTTGCTGATGGAAACCAGGGTAGAGCAAGTATTCTGGCAGCCATGATATGTGGCAGGTGTTTCTCTAGTGAACTTAGAGGGAAGAGAACATTGCAGAATGAGCTGATCACATTCACAGAACAACTTCTAGGCCTGCTCTTGTCACTGGGTCTTAACCCTAACCATACTACCAATCGCACCACCCCTTTCATGCGTGGTGGGAGTGGAAATGCATTGATTGAGTTTGTGCGCTTGGCAGATAAAGCAGTGTGTCAGCAGGAGTTTGAAGCAGTCAAGAGCTGGGTAAGGACACTTTTACAATGGGGAGCTAACCCAGACATTGAGCCTTACCCCTCGGAACCTATCATCTGTCATTCTCAAAGCTCAATCTTCTTGAAGAAGCAAGGGACACAAGCTGTGGCGCATTATCTGTGTCAGGCAAATGACCGGCAGGTAGTAGCTGATGACAACCCGCAAGACATTAGTGTAGGCATGCTGGGGATACTGGAGTTATTTTATAACAGCATGGACCATAAACTGTTATACCAGAGTCTAACAGCAGGACATTCCTTTGCACGATATCACTCAACTCACTCTGTCTTCAGCGGCTCACAGAATGATCAATTTCTCTCTGCTGTTCACATGTTGGCAGAGTCACCTCGCTCACTGAAGCAGATGGCGCGGGTGACGGTGTATAAGGCTCTAAATAGACAACTGGCTAGGCGAGTTCCAAGACTTCCTCTTCCAGGGGCTCTTAAACAGTATTTACTGCAGTTAACATAGTATATCTACTTCTCAGTTTTCTTTGAGAAGCAAGCTGTATGCCAGACAAACAGTTGTCACATGGGCAACACACCAGTAACTGGTTGAAAGTAATGCTTGTTTAGTTCAATGTGTTTGTATACTGTTCAGAGCAAGGTTACAGAACAAGCAAAGGAAAGACACTTTTGTGTTAATTTTATAAAGTAAACTTAATTTTATAAGCTAGTAGCAGATGATCTAAATCAGTGGTTCTCAAAGTATTATGGACTGCGGACCACTTTACCAAAGTAAAATAATACGGCGGACCACCAAGGCCTAAAATCACTCTGTACCATGAATCTCAAATTTAACTTGCCGCATTTGTTTCATTACAATTCAAAACAAAATGTACTTTTGTGACAGTAGTATAGTAATAAATTTACATAAAAGTACTTCGCAAAGTACACATAATTAGAAATAAGGAAGTGCACTGCATTATTAAGGGTAATGGATGATGCAATGCTTGCACTGTGACATAAAGACTTGGTAAGCAAGTGTTTTATGCCAACAAGCAGTTGTGATCAATAACATTAAAACTTTTAAATCAATACTGGACTAATTAGTGTATCTGGCGGCCCCATGCTCATAGAGGAGTAACGAGGATTAAACTAACTAGTGAACTTTCAAATGAAAATGTGGGATATGACCCCAAAAACAAAGGGGGTGAAGGTTTGAAAGAATTTCTTGCTTCCAGGCAGTGCTGCATGCCTTCTCTCTTTAAGGTTCAAATTTATAAAATATGTTCTCAGGAACATGTTTACAATGAAAAAATCAGATTTTCCTCAATTTACTTCCTCTAAGACGTTACCCTTGCCTCCTGCTCCTGCCATTTCTGCCTGTGGAAATACTGCCTAGTAATCTAGGTTATTGGCTTATAGTGCAGGTGTTGTTTACAGTCATAAAGTTCAGTCAGCAAGAATATACATCCTTTTCACTCTCCATTGTACATAATAGGTAAACTATATAACAGATATTAGTGTGAACACATAAATAGCGCAGCTCAGTTCTTCTTTCAAATGATTCATTGTCCTGCATACGAAAGGCAGTTTTTTTCAGGGCTGCATTGATTATCATGGCAAATTGTCAGCTATAAATTTCAATACAAAGTATTGATCATAATAAAAAGAAAGCAACTATCACTAAAATAATCTACAAAAAGCATGAATCCATTTTTTTCATCTTTTTTGCTACTTGTACCATACTTAGAAAAACAAATACCAATTTATTTTTAAACAATATTTAAATGACTGTTTACTAAAGGCATGTGATTGACACAAGCCAAGGCAGGCATATTATTTGTATCACAATAGATACAAAGTTTCATTTCTTTATATAATAAAGTGTTTGACCTGCCACAAATAATGAGATTCAAACTTTGACAATATGTATGGAGTGACTGAAAATCTGTGGTGATAATGGCCATGATGCAAGTGACATTCAACAATAACTATAATATTAATATTACATTCTAGCTAAAGCAGACATTTGCAGTTGCACAAACAAGAGCATCACAATGGAGACAGTTTTGTACACTGGGTGCACAACTGACAAGAAATAATGTGGCCACAAGGCATAAAGATGACCCTCACTTTATGCTAATGGCATATTTGACATGTTTGACGGTCTTGTAAACATTCATTTTCTTGCAGAAGACTTTGGCATCTGTTCTGTGTCCAGATGAGCACCTGATGCAACATGAAAAAGTGATAACTGTGTTAAGTACGAGTTTAGTCTGTTAATGCTTTTAAAATGCTGCCAAGAAGGTTTTAAACTATCACTCTTTGTCCTGTGAATAAACATTGTATGTTAATATTTTTATCCCATGAAAACCATTCTGTACTAAATAAATATATGTGTTTATGTTCATATTCTACAGAAAGCCTTATTCCACATGACCACATTCCCATATTTCAATTCCATAGGAGCAGCTGCTCCTTTTTATCTTTGTGACTATAAAATATCAACAGGGTTAGGGTTAGTGATGATGGCTATATTGCATTCCACTAACCCTAACCCTTCCTATCTTTGTGACTATAGAATATCCACCGAGTGACATGGGTTAGGATTAGGTTAGTGATGATTGTTATATTGCAGCATTCCACTAACCCTTACTCATTGTCTCTTTGTGACTATAGAATATTGACTTGGGTGCCAGAGGTGTTGCGAGACCCAGGCTTGCCAAAGAAAAATCTCCTGCACATTTTTGTTTCAGCAAAAGTTAGGAGACTGATTCTCAAATCTAAGCAAATAAACCATTTTCATTCATTCCATTCAACCTTCAGCATGCACAGAATAGTCAAGAATCTGGAGATGTCAAGGACATCAAAGCTAACCATTAACCATGCATTTACACAGAAAAAAGTTAGAACATTGATGTATCTAAGCCTCTACAGTCATTGACACTTGCTGCCCCTCCAACCACTGACAGTCACTGCCATTTGAGGTTTGTATTAAATGTATCTGTAGTTGTCTGGTTAGAATCTCACACGGGTGAATGAACACAATTTTCTCTTAAATCAATCTTTAAAAAAGCCTTTGTCATCACTATTCTTTAGTTTGTAGATTCTTATTGTGTATGCAGATGTTCTGTTACTATGAAACAAATTTTATTTAGCTTGGGCCGCCTCAATTTGATTTCACTCAGGCAGGAGAATGATATAGCCAGGGCAATATGATTTCTTGGTTGAAATGGAAGGTGCCCATTCATTGTTGTCTCTTTACCAGTGCACATCAGTCGATTGTGTTGCAGATGCCATGTAACTTGTCAGCGAAGTTTGTAAAGTTAAGTAAGTGTGTTCAGCGAAGTTCGTAAAGTCAAGTAAGAGCGTTCAGCGAAGTTCGTAAAGTTAAATAAGTGCGTTCAGCGAAGTTCGTAAAGTTAAGTGAATGCGTTCAGCGAAGTTCGTAAAGTTAAGTAAGTGCGTTCAGCGAAGTTCGTAAAGTTAAGTAAGTGCGTTCAGCGAAGTTCGTAAAGTTAAGGAAGTGCGCTCAGCGAAGTTCGTAAAGTTAAGTAAGTGCGCTCAGCGAAGTTCGTAAAGTTAAGTATACGTGCGCTCAGCGAAGTTCGTAAAGTTAAGTAAGTGCCTTCAGCGAAGTTCGTAAAGTTAAGTAAGTGCCCTCAGCGAAGTTCGTAAAGTTAAGTAAGTGCGCTCAGCGAAGTTCGTAAAGTTAAGTAAGTGCACTCAGGGAAGTTCGTAAAGTTAAGTAAGTGCGTTCAGCGAAGTCCGTAAAGTTAAGTAAGTGCGCTCAGCGAAGTTCGTAAAGTTAAGTAAGTGCGTTCAGCGAAGTTCGTAAAGTTAAGTAAGTGCGTTCAGCGAAGTTCGTAAAGTTAAGTAAGTGCGTTGAGCAAAGTTCGTAAAGTTAATTAAGTGCGATCAGCAAAGTTCGTAAAGTTAAGTAAGTGCATTCAACGCAGTTCGTAAAGTTAAGTAAGTGCATTTCTACGAAGTTCGTAAAGTTAAGTATGTGCGTTCAGTGAAGTTCGTAAAGTTAAGTAAGTGCGCTGAGCGAAGTCCGTAAAGTTAAGTAAGTGCGCTCAGCGAAGTTCATAAAGTTAAGTAAGTGCGCTCAGCGGAGCTCGTAAAGTTAAGTAAAGCCGCTCAGCGAAGTTCGTATAGTTAAGTAAGTACGTTCAGCGAAGTCCGTAAAGTTAAGTAAGTGCGCTGAGCGAAGTCCGTAAAGTTAAGTAAGTGCGTTCAGCGAAGTTCGTAAAGTTAATTAAGTGCGCTCAGCGAAGTTCGTAAAGTTAAGTAAGTGCGTTCAACGAAGTTCGTAAAGTTAAGTAAGTGCGCTCAGCGAAGTTTGTAAAGTTAAGTAAGTGCATTCAGCGAAGTTCGTAAAGTTAAGTAAGTGCGCACACCGAAGTTCATAAAGTGGAACTTTATTTAAAGTTATGTAAGTGTGTTCAGCGAAGTTCGTCAAGTTAAGTAAGTGCACTCAGCGAAGTTCGTAAAGTTAATTAAGTAAGTGCGCTCAGCGAAGTTCGTAAAGTTAAGTAAGTGCTCTCAGCAAAGTTCGTAAAGTTAAGTAAGTGCATTCAACGAAGTTCGTAAAGTTAAGTAAGTGCGCTCAGCGAAGTTCGTAAAGTTATGTAAGTGTGTTCAGCGAAGTTCGTCAAGTTAAGTAAGTGCACTCAGCGAAGTTCCTAAAGTTAACTTAGTGCGCTCAGCGAAGTTCGTAAAATTAAGTAAGTGCGCTCAGCGAAGTTCGTAAAGTTAAGTAAGTGCGTTCAACGAAGTTCGTAAAGTTAAGTAAGTGCGCTCAGCGAAGTTCATAAAGTTAAGTAAAGCCGCTCAGCAAAGTTCGCAAAGTTAAGTAAGTGCATTCAGCGAAGTTCGTAAAGTTAAGTAAGTGCGCTCAGCGAAGTTCGTAAAGTTAAGTAAGTGCGTTGAGCGAAGTTCATAAAGTTAATTAAGTGCGTTCAGCGAAGTTCGTAAAGTTAAGTAAGTGCGCTCAGCGAAGTTTGTAAAGTTATGTAAGTGTGTTCAGCGAAGTTCGTCAAGTTAAGTAAGTGCGCTCAGCGGAGTTCGTAAAGTTAAGTAAGTGCACTCAGCGAAGTTCGTAAAGTTAACTTAGTGCGCTCAGCGAAGTTCGTAAAGTTAAGTAAGTGCGCTCAGCGAAGTTCATAAAGTTAACTAAGTGCGTTCAGCGCAGTTCGTAAAGTTAAGTAAGTGCGTTTCTACGAAGTTCGTAAAGTTAAGTAAGTGCGTTCAGTGAAGTTCATAAAGTTAAGTAAGTGCGCTCAGCGAAGTTCGTAAAGTTAAGTAAGTGCGTTCAGCGAAGTCCGTAAAGTTAAGTAAGTGCGCTGAGCGAAGTTCGTAAAGTTAAGTAAGTGCGCTGAGCGAAGTTCGTAAAGTTAAGTAAGTGCGCTCAGCGAAGTTCATAAAGTTAAGTAAAGCCACTCAGCAAAGTTCGTAAAGTTAAGTAAGTGCTCTCAGCAAAGTTCGTAAAGTTATGTAAGTGTGTTCAGCGAAGTTCGTCAAGTTAAGTAAGTGCGC
>SRHC01003389.1:0-59841 GCA_004794325.1 Pomacea maculata | reverse complement strand
ATTTGTAGCCAGCTACAGTAGCTGTAGCTCGGCTACAGCTACTCCCCATCCCTGAATACATGTAACTACTTTGTGAGAAATTAATAGTTCATTGTGCTGAGTTCATAATTAGTCATTATATAACCAATCGTCAGCTCATCGTTGTTTATCTTCTTGCTATTTTTTCTCCGTTTATAAAGTACATTTTTCTATGTTTGTATTGATGATAAATAAATGATTCTGTGAGGAAATACGCACATGCGTCTGCACACGTGTCTGTGTGTGAGTGCTTGTGTGTATGTGTGTGCGCGCGCACGTGTATATGTGTGGTTGTGAATATTTTAACGTTGCCAGATTTACACTTTATTTTGCTACCCGAAAATTATTCGACTTTGCAAATAGAACATGTGATCAAAAAATAGTTTAAGAATCTGAAACAAAAATTTTAATTGATTTATATTCTTAATTGAATGATATCCCATTTCCCCGATTACATTTTCTTCACGAATATAATCAATGATAATGAGTCCATGTAAAAAAGGTTGATTGAAAATGAGTGAAAACGTTTATGTCCACAGTCAAACCAACTTTTGTTACATTTTGTCACACCATGTGCAGCAAGCTTTATCCTGTACTCAGTGTAGACAGACCTTCGCACGTGAGACTCGCTTTGCACGTGCTGCTGAGTGTAGAAGCCGGAGAACTGCACGAGCAGTGAGCTTCCGTTCACATACACAAGGGTGAAGAAAGCGAAGCCTGGCATAAAGAATATTTTTATTGGGAAATCAGAAGATCGATACAAGAGGAGAGCACCGTGCCTCATCTCTCCGCAATGTTACTTTTCTTTTTAGAAGACAATGAAAGTCTATTTCTTGCTACTTCCTGCCATAAAATTCAAACAACGAATGACAATGTGTGTTCATTTGCTTGCATACTTAACTTTTATCAATTGTTTTTGTTTGTTGTCTTTATGTGTTTATTTTGTGTTTTTATTTGTTATTTATTTATTTTTTGGTTGACTGCTTGTTGTGAATATGTCGCAAGACCTGACGACTGAACAGTTTTAGAAACAGTTGTGTCGACAGGTGGTCACCCGAGGATGTCGGAGGCCGTCAGGTTGTAGTGGTTCATCAGCCAAGCCGGAGCTCGCAGTGCGTAGAAGGCGTACTGCTTGCCGCAGGCGATGAGTCCTTGCGTCAGCTGCGGCGGCAGGTAGCGGGCCTCGGCCGCCATGTTTGTCCATGTGGCCCAATTGACGTCACCTGGCGATGGCGGCGACGTGTCGTCGTAGGGCTCCAGTATGACGTAGTTGTCTCTCACGTAGCTGCACTGACAAGTTTTGAGCGATCTTACATTTTACACTGTCTCAACAACTCTAACCAGAAACTAATAAAACCCTGAACCCAAAGCTTTTCTTACGTAGCTAATCGTTATTAGACCTTCCCACACATCACATCACATCACATCACATACAAAGCAGAGACTACAGTCCAACCTACAGACCCTAAATCCAGCTATTAGCCGTTTTGAACAAAACTAAAATTTCTACAAAGCAAATCTTTTCCGCTAATCCAGCAAAAGCCTCATAAAATTTGCCCTTTTCCTGTTGATATTCATCTCGTTACAGATTTCGTCTGAAGATCCACAGAAAATCCAGTTTCACTACATAATCCACTTCATTAAAAACTTCGAGAAAATTCTTATTTCCCAGTCCTTGTGGATGGCTAAGGACAATGTAGCTGTCGCGTGTCATGATTTCGTCTAGGTCTGCATGTCTCTCAGCGCGTGGGGACGCTCCTGTATTGGAGAGGTAGCTCACAGCAGACGACAGTTAACGTGTGTTTTCAGGCTATTTTTGTCCGGTTCGCGGGAAAAGGTCAAGGCCTTCGCCCGTTGTCTGTTTCAGCACCTGACGTCACGGTCTTGTGACAAGACGTGAGGTCTGCTCGAGGGCTGGTCGCTGCTGGTGAGAGATTTTTTACTAAGGAGCTGTGTAGAGCGGAGAGTTTTTTAGAGAAGACGGCTGGAGTCTGGGCTGTGACATCCAGTGTTTACGGGAGTGTGCTTCCGTTTCTTTTCAAGGTGACCGTCGGTCGTTAGCATAAGCCGTGTGGGCTTTTTGTGTATGTCCGGAGTGCACGCCCTTGGTGTGTATGTACTGTGTACTTCCTGTGTATACGTGCTATGCGTGCGTGCCTTATGTCCGAGCTCCACGCCCTTTTGTTCGACGAGCAGTCGTCTGAGATGTAATCAACCATTCTGCACTTCTTCATTTGTGACGTCTACGTCTACGGGTTCTACGCTTGCATTCAGAAAGGGAACTGTACTGTGAACAGCTCCTGAGACTGTGTACTAAGCGCCTCAAGCCCCTGTTCTGTGTTAAGAATTAAAGACTCAGGGGAAACTACGTTTAACTGACTGTACTGGGGGGTGGTACGCGACAGTAGCAAAAGAGTTCTGCGCTCAAAGAGAGTTTTGACCGTTTTGCTATGGTAGTTTCATGATAGTGGGTCTTTTAATGTTGGTGAAAATTCTCTTAAATTTCACTTTTGCCAGGCTGCCTGGCATGTTTAAAAAATAGTTAAACAAGTTATACAATTCCACCGCTTCTTGTAGCCATGGAGACTACAACTTGATGTCTGCTTCGATAGGGAGGCTTCGCTTGCTTGCAAGCCACGGGTGCTGGAGTAAGTGTCGGTGCTTAGTGTCCAATGAAAACAAAAACCTAGCTTCTTAGTCACATCGCCTTTCAAGCTCCATCAAACGGAAGAAGCCATAGTAGTGAAGCACTGAGTGAAGAAGCGCAGGCCGCGAGCTACACCGTCCATCGTCTCGGCTTCTTCTCTCTCTCTTTGCCTATCATCTTTCCTTCTCGATTGTTTTCTATTTATAGCATTAATAGACATCTACACCGCGCCTTTAAGTACAAACATTTTACTTTCATAATCTTGTGATTCTTCTCTCTCTATCTCTATCTCTTATCCTTACCTCTTGTATTAATGGATGTGATACAAAAACTGATGACACTGGACTTTACTTTGTACTTGTTTGTCCTAGGTATACCAATTTGAGAGAATATATTTCACCCAAGTTCTATACATTTCCTTATTTATAGCTGATAATAATCCATAACAAAGCCATTTACCTCTACAAAGTATTAGAACGGAGGAATAAGGATGTGTCACACTTGTCTTTATTCGTATAATGTTGTATATGTATAACCCACTTGCGCAATATGGTTTTATTCAGTGAATTACCAATGTAACAAAGTAATGTTATTTTACACTCTTAATATGGGCCGATGGCCAATAAAAATGTTCATTCGTTCTCTCTCCCTCTCTTACCCACCCACACGCACATTTTCTCCTTCTTTCTCTCTCTTGGGACATGAATTGTTCTAGTTGTGATCTTGAAGTTTGGCTTTCGTCTCACTAACTCTTTAGCACAAGGGGAAACCTTGAAAACCACACTTCTCTTATCTTACACTTCTTACAGCATCTTATAGTTCTGTTACTGCGATGTCTATCCAGTAGTGTGGAGGCCTGATGGCTACTCACTGTGCGAGGTACAGACAGCTTTGTAGCAGGAACGAGAAAGGTTCTTCTTCTTGTGCATCACACAGCAAGCTGCACAGTAGACACACTCAATCAGTCGCTGTACCACAGCAATATTTGTGTTTATCAGCGCCTTCAAAGGTTTACCTTCGTGCAACAATCACTGTAGACCATGTAAAACATACCAGCTCCGCCACCCCACCCAACTCCACTCTTGTCTTTACCTGTAAAACATTACCTTTGTCTTATCGTGAATCTGTTTTTTAAAAATAGTCACACAGAGTTCAGAGTAAAAACATTCTGTACACAGAAATAAACCCTAGCTGAATCCCTGTAGAAACCCAGTGACAACCTTGCTAATGTCAAAGAAACAAAGTGTGCGCCTGGATGTTTTCGAGAAAGGGGGATTTACACCATACAGGCCCCGGTCTCAAGGCAACCACGACGAAAGTAAAAAGGTCAAACTGCTTACCATTAGGGGTCTAGGGTAAGTAATGGGTTTCTCACGCAACAACATTTTGTTTCCCTCCCAAAATATTGACCCTTTTTTTTTTTTTTTTTTGCTATTGTTCTCCTGCTCCATACTGGCTTCCCTTCCCCGCCTCACACACACAACCAGAACATCTCCATTACTGCATGCGCGAGCAGACAAACTGACAGACGCAAGATGGATGCCCAGAAGGCAAGTGGGAGCATCAACCAACTGGTACTCACATGGTTGTGGCGAAGATGACCACACAAGCCAGAACCACTTTCTTTGTGTTGTCTGGACGTGTCATGGCGGACCGCTGCCGTCAGGAGGGTGAGGTAGGAGGAAGACTGGTGCTTACAACAGATGACCGAAAAACGAGATAACAGAAGTCGGCCATTTTGTAATCTCGAAGATAATTGGTTGTCTTTTGCGAACTCTTCGTGTTCATGTGACTGTCACTATCTACCTGTTTGTCCCAGAAAATTGCTGCAAATGCCAGTCCAGAAAAAATCCCCAGTGCTAAATGCTCATAAGGCATGGGTGACCGGGGTCATGATGTCAAGGTTAGAGTACCATTCAATGGTCCGGGTAATGGGGTCATGATGAGGGTCAGGATCAATGTCACAAGAAAAAACTTAATTGCTCACAGTTTTTATATAGCAAAAATCTCATACAGTTATGCCCCTTTAAAGCTTCGTCTTCATGGAGCAAAGTCTCGATGGGACTTAACCCAGGTAGGCTTGCGTGACAACAAGCTTTTCTCAGCTCTCATTCTCACCACAAGGGGAGTTAACTCGCTTTCTGTTGCGCTCGATGCCAGAGGCAAACGTGGTAGACGTGGTTGTTCGAGGATAAACTAATTGTGGTGAAGGTCCCGTCTCGAGACTCAGGGCCGTTTAAAGTCACACCCTGTCACGCACACGCTCAGGGGAGACTAGTATCTCAGTGGTATTTACCTCCAAGGTAATAAAGATCACAAGGTGGTAAGACCTCGTCCTGAGGTACACTGTATGTAATACCTGTTCATTAGGCTAGCTGTTGAGAGGGGTCAGCAGGTTCTACCGGTAATCTGGTTTCTTAGCTCTTAATCACCTGAACTAACACAAAACCACATTTGGGGGGGGAAGCACTTTCTAACCAAACTAACAAACCAATGTACAAACCTCCACACACACACACACATAGACATACAAATCTAACATTGTGCAACATCACATAAGCTTTTCTCTTTCTGTTACCATCATTGACTTCGTGACTGAATTTTTGCACTGTTCATTTTAAATGTTTCTCTTATTAAAAAAGTGTTTTAGTGACGTCTGCTTATTTGCACAATTTAAATAGCCTTCCCTCTTCGCCTTTAATTTATTCTCATATTCTTTCCCAAATCGCTTGTCAAGTGTGCAAGGCTGCTTGCTCGCTCTATCACATACATTTTGCCTCCCTTACTCCAAGAAGACTGAGAGACCAGAATAAAATGCAGCAAGAGAAGAGAGAACAACCTGTATAAGAGAATCAGTATCAAAGGAAGACTGACTTAAGCCTCCTCAAGTCACCGAGGGCAACCATGGATACATCGGCTTAGGAATGATGGATGGTCTCGTAAAAATTTGCATAGTCTCCGACAAAAGCAAAGTCAAGAGGTTGTTTAGAAACCATAAACCCAGAGATGCCAGACACCGGCAGGTATGGACCAGACGAGGCAGACTAACTGCATCTTTAACCTAAAAGGGTCTGGATATTTTTAATCTCTACTTTTTTTTGTTACTTGTTGGAGAAGTCAATTAAACTCAATTCATTTCTCTTTTCTTAACTTTCCTGACACTTACCGACACGATAATCTTCGTTTTAAAAGTTTTTCTTTATTGTCTTTTCCTGCAACTTGCTGTCCATGAAGGAGACAAGGTAACGAGGTTGCCACCTGTAATTTAACCGATTTATCAAGAACCGGATGAAGCAAAAAGAAAGTTGAAAATAATCATTAAACACATGATTCTCGTGCGAAGAAATAGCTACAGGTGAGAAGAAAGTGGGTGAAGGTGAAAACAAGAAAAGCCTTGAAGTGTTTAAACAGATTCTTTCATCCTTCTCTCCGCGACTTTATCCACCTTCTGTAAATAGCAGCAGCGTGGCATCACAGTTCAGTTCAAATTGTGATGTAACATGACACACATAAACAAAAAGAAACAAACAACATTTTATAAAGCACGTCTCTAAAAATCCCAATTGGTCTCTTTATTTAATTTAAAAATTACTCATATGTATAGCGGATGGTAATTAAAGTATATTTTATTTGTTCTTTATTTCCATAGCAGCTTCTGAACAGCGAATGATGGACCCATTTGAACGATGTTCAGACTTTCATTTTCCTTCTTCATCTGAACACGTTTCCTTCTTCACATTTCTGTCATTCTGAGGCTGTTCTGTCTCTTCTTTGTCTCCTCAACTATTAGCTTTGTTTATTTGGGGGTAATGAACTCTACAAGTTTATTATCAGCAGGATTTTTGTTTGTTTGTTTGTTTGTTTGTTTGTTTGTTTGTTTGTTTTTTTGTTTTTGTTTTTTTTTTTGCCACGAAGGACGTTTATCAAATACAGTAGCACAATTATTGACATTTACATTGGATGTATACCACATAAAGTACATAATAATTACATTATACAGCAAAAAGTGCATCATTCCAAACTTTTTTTTTAATTTTCTGGTGCTTATTTTTGCTGTTTAGATAACAAACATAAACGTGTGTGATGTTCGTGCCTGCAGACAGAGTGGTCCACCGTGGCCAGGAGGCCGGCGACTTAGCCTCGACTGAAGGGCGGCTTTGATCAGACGGACGGGAGGAGGAATTTAGTGATTTGTCCATTTCGTGTCTTGTCCACGACCTGGAGGCTACATCCCGATGCTCGGTTTCTATTTTCTGCCTTCTTGGTCGCATCATCTGCCACGTCTGTGTGTATCACAAAACATCTCCCCCTCTCTCGCTAGCCACGGTGAGATCATCAACAGACCAGAGGCAATGATGGATGAGGTTGTCAAGAACTTTCGTGGGTAAATATAAAAACATGTGCTTACAATAGACAGTCCAGTTTTTGACACATCTGTCTTTTATTTTGATACTAATTGGCATTTCTCTTATTGACTACAGTCTGAGGAAACCGGGAAGTGATGGCGATGGAGTCCACTACTTATTTGAAACATGAAGAGGTTCTTTATGGTCTTCACATGAAGAGCTACTTGGTCTTTTGTGTACTAAGAAAATGTGTAGGATGTTTTGGAGGTTTCTTTCTGCAAGTAGGAAACTCTAAAGAAAAGTGAGAGAAAATAGAGAAAGAAAGAAATCACGCTGAGAACTGCCAGACATACACAGATCCTCCATCAAACACCCTTAGCCATTCTGAAAGGAAAAGTCTGCAACCACACAATCACAAAGAATATTAGAAGGAAATATATTGTTTCACAATTTGATGTAACAAAAACAAAATGTTTCAGGTCTTGACACAGAATTTTTCCATGGTTAATCATTTGATCATTTATCTGCCAAAGCTGGTTACTACTCCTTTGGTTCTGAGACATCGTCGACAGTTCACAAGACTGTAAACACAGAGAATGTGCTCCGACATCGTTCAGTAGTGTCAGCCAATATCTTTCTTTCTCTCTCTCTGTCTCTGTAGAGTGTGTGTGCGCGTGTGTGTGTGATTATTATGATTTTTTCCTTCATTTTTTAAGTCATTGTTTCTCCATTACACCTTGCTCATTCTTTTTTTTTCTTCCTCTTTTTTAACTGATTAAAGAATGAAGGAAGAAATCACAATAACTCCACACACACACACACACACGTTGATTTTTTTTCCTTCATTAAGTCATTATTTCCCCATTAAACCTTCCTTCTGTCATTCACTCTTTTTTATTTTGTTCTTTCTTTTCTTTCGTTCTTCCTTTTATCGAAATGTCTCTTTCTTTCAAAAATATCCTTCCGATAAACGTCCACATCACAGTTAAAGTTTGTACACACACGACCGTCGAGTGTAAGTTCACCTCCCATGTCCAAGTCACGTGCCTGCTCTCTGTCTGTTTATTCTTCCTTTTGCTCCATCTCGACAGCAAAGGAGTCGGCGTCATAGCAACTGACCTTGGTCAGCAGGAGGGACGGGGATGGGGAGGGTCTGGGTGCTGCAAGTGCGCTGGTTGTACTTTGTGTACTAAGGCGGTGCATGGAGAGAGAAGGGGGGGTCAGGTAGCGGCCGTTGTCGCTGAACACTGATGGCGAGTGGACGCTGAGAGACACGCCTGAGGGAACTTGCTGTAACAATCGAACGAGACACACAAGTAAGTGAGGGACGACGGCAAAAATAACAATAACAATATCAAAATATTTTGTTTTCATACGAAAGTGAGACAGTTCACAATGAAGTTTCCAAAGAACTAAAACACGCTCAAGACACTTCATCAGGTACTTGCTGTAACAATCAAGTAAACAAACCACGATAAACAGAAGCAAGACATTTGGAAATGAGGGGACAGAATGAAGGGTGGTTTAGTCGCACGGTCCTCACTTTGGAACATGTATAAAAATCAACTCAATGTTCTCACGTGTACCTACCATCACTATTGGTACTGTTGAAAGTTCTTCTACAGCTTATATTTATCCAGTCATTTTAAAATAATGAGAACATTAAATAGATAATTGTATAACTTAACAAAATGAGTCTGCTTTGCTCTTTGATGATGTTTCAGGACGTTGGAACAAACGAAAGAAAAGGGAGCTTTGACCGGACACTGCAGGAAAAATAAACACATTAACCCAGTTCCCTTTTATCTTTTTCACGAAGGTTTCAGCACTTTACGCAGTTTTCAAAGCAATTTATGTCTTCCGGGCTTTTCTATTTCATGTCTACAGGATCATAAAACCTTTGAAAGACCGTTTGTCTACCGAGGTGCTGTAGAAAGCTCGGAAAGATTCAGGCCTTAAAGACTTTGTCATTCTCTAGTTCTTTATGCGAATTCTATATCGTTCTTACCGTGAGAATGCATTTCTACAAAGGTTAATGAGCCCAGATTTAAAATGGTGCATCTTTTCAACAAAAAGATGAATGGATAAACCCTAAACAACCTTAATCCAAATGGCTTCACTTCACTTCACGAACAGCTTTGAGAGAAGCGTGGGGAAGCATCTTGTGAAATGTCTTTCGGTTTATTTTTGTGATTGAGTCCAAAACAGGAGATTTGTCCGTTAACTTTTATTTCTGCAAACCAGCCATTGAAGTGAATTAATGGTGAGACTAAGTAGGTGTGCAAAAACACACACGAGGAAGGGGAATAGGTGATATCCTTGTGATCACTGACGGCGCGAACACTTCCGGTCACTCAGCAGACTGCACTTGCTGACCTACCTGTCGGGAACAGCTACCTGACTCTCAAGACGGTTGAGGTAGGTAAGGCAGACAGGAAGACGAAACAGGAACCGCTCTGACAAATAAGTGGCATCTCTAACACCTCATTTCCTACAACTGTAATGACTCGAAACTACTTTTTCTCTTTTCCTTGTTTAAACCTCACACGTGTGTGATTTCATGCATTTCTTGGACAATCGATGGAGCTGAGTTCGCTGCTCGCCACTACCCATTATCCGGGCATGATAATGGCGACTTTTTTTTTTGCCTGTAAGTCAGGAAAAAAGCTGGAAATCAATGAGACAGCACAGCACATCCTGACATCGGAGGAACAGCTAAATCCGGACCCAAGACATGTAATTACTTTTTTGAATCTTTTCCCAGTTGCCTACAAAGTCTGTGTTCTGAAATTCTAAAATAAGGATGTAGGTGTCTAGAAATACATATCAGCTCTTACATATTGCTTATTATGCCTATTCAGTACTTGTAAAACTTGTAAACATTGTTTTTGTTTTGTTTAAACTGGGGTTGGAGTTTGATTCCATTGTCTTCCGCCCACACATCAATCCAGAATTCACAAGGGCTCGCCGTTCCTTGAGAATACTCATTCCTCTTTCGTTTTATATCAATTTCTTTCCGGCTTACCGGAGGAAAGAATAAAGAAAGGCAATAAATCAACTGCTGTTAAATGTCAACGTGAATATTAAAAAAACAAACATTATGGGGTCTGGGGTCGGACAGCATGTAAAGTAGAGATAAAGGCGGTCTGTTTGTCCCCTTTATCTTTACTGTCTTTGGGGAGTGAAGTACTAGAGACTCCAGGTGGTATCTCTCTTATTTATTAATATATATCATCAATGTTGCTGATGAAGTTTTGTTTCACCTGAAACAAGCACCGCCAGTAGATCCCATTGGTCTGATCACTGGCTGGTGTTTTCCGCAGAACACATTGCCAGACCGTGTTCCGGAAGGACTCTCGGAAGTTCTTGGACATGAAGCCGTACACGATGGGGTTGAGGCAGCTGTTGAGGTAGGCCAGCAGCCAGAACGCCTGTCGCATGGGTTTGAGGGAGCCCAGGTGCAGCTCCTCCAGCAGCCCAAAGGCCACGAGAACGTTGTTGACGATGATCGGACCCCAACACAGCGCGAACAAAGCCACCACCGCCACCAGCATCTTCACGACCTGCGGAGGAGAACAACCGATGCAGCAACGATTAGCTGTTTAAAATGTGATTATTAGCAACAGCAAAAGAAGTTGTAATTTAGTAATTATTGATTAGTCTGTACGTGCAGAAAGAAATACTTAAGTTCTGAAACGAGATTTGAACCCACGATCCTTAGATTCTTCTTGCAAGTATGTTAGCACAGAGCTAATGGAGCTCCCCGCTTGATGGCTTTGCTAATCTCTCTCTACAGGGAATGAAGACGAAGACAAAACTACAGGTTGATGGATCGATGTTTGCTGGGGATACCGAAGATTTTTCTGTGTGGGAATACTTGAGGTGAGACAGCTCTTGAAGCGTCAGGGATAAATAAAGCAAATGTGAAAATAACTTTTAAGCTTGGCCATACAGCCATCCAGCATCTATCCTTAGCTCACACAATGCCTGCCTCACTTCCGGTGGCCACTGCTTCCATCTCTCACACAAACAGTTGTGCGCAGATTATTTGGATTCCATTTTTCAAATTTACTGAGCGAGAAAAGTTCTTTCACAACACCTGGCTTGTTCATCTAACTACTGCAATCAAGATAACAGCTTTGAGGCAAATATTGAGGCAGCCTTGTTGAACCGGAAGTGGCTTAATATTTCAATACGCAGGTTGATAATGATTGCATTGACTCAGAAAGGCAGAAACGCACATGACCTGGTAGAACCCAGACTTGTCACTGTGAACCACTCTACGGTGTTGACGACTTTGTCTCTATGTGTATAGCATGCTTCGTTAGTCAGAAGCTGCTGTGTGTGGGTGTGAGTGTGGGTGTGGGTGTGGGTGGGTGTGTGTGTGGGTGTGGGTGTGGGTGTGGGTGTGGGTGTGGGTGTGGGTGGGTGTGGATGTGGATGTGGTCGAGGGTGTGGTGTGTACAGAATCTTTCGTCTTCAGACACAAGAGACATCGACTCACCTGTTTTCTCGTAGCATCCTCGCTCTGCGTGCCTCGCTTACACCTCACTCCTGTGTTTGTCTGACGAACGAGCAGACGAAATTCACCCCGCTGAGCGCATGCGTCACCGGAAGATGACGGCGGTGACGTCATTAGAATAGGGAGAAGGTTGTGGCTGCTTCGTACGGAGCAAGAGCTGGAAATAATTAAAACTAATATAAAATCGTTAATAACTAATGGTAAAATAGCGATGTGTCTATTAGGAAAGAGTGATATTTTATCTTGAAATAACAAGTTCATCGACAGTGCAGAAAAATGTCTATTATTTATCTCAAACAATTATATATATAACTCGATCTAAAACAGTTATTAAAAATACTCATGAAGTGATTTTTTAATATACCGATTAGCTAATTATTTACATGAAACGTCTTCGAAACTTAAAAAAAAAGAAAAACAACAACAACAAAGAAGCAGTCCACGATACGAGTTGAGAGGCGCCTGATTCTATTTTTACAACTTCTGGCGCTGTCGATGCCCTCCCCCTTGCACTGAAAATTAAAAAAAAAAACGAATTGACCAATCAGTGCCTTCGTTACTTACTGGCCTGCACGAATCGATGCTCGTTGGTAGCGGACCTGCCACAACCTCCGGCAAATGCTGACGTACGTGCAGGTCATGAAGGTCAGGGGCAGGACGTAGACGATCAGAAGCATGTAAAGCTGGTAGAGCTGCTGGTAGACGAGGTCCGGCCATCTCTCCATGCACCAGTAGCCCTTCCGTGACCCGCCGACCAAGAAGTGACCCTGTGAAGATAACCCAGATTTATGGAGGTTCATGCCTCCGCTTCTCCCGGCGCCTGAGTTCTGCAATTATTTCCGAGCCTGAAGTATTCAGTTTCTCCTTCACCGTTACGAATGTTTCTTTTATTTGTTCCTTTCAGCACGCCATACCTCCGGATAAAGCAGGAATCCCGCAGTGTTCTTCGACCTTATCAAGTTAATTATTCATGTTACGTAGGTCGCTAATTAATGAGCAGACTTTAGCCTACATGTCTTTGTAAACAATTATATAAAGAAATACCTATGCCAGAAATGAATTCAGAAAGAAGTACATAGGTGAGGTATGAATACTACAATTTGATTACTATTGGCCACATCAAGAGCGGCAGTGTAGGACAGGTTCATTAACTCTGTAGCCAGACATTAAACCAAACACCAACACACGTTAATGGCAGTGGCGACAGCAAACTGAAATAAAATCGTTAAGAAATTAAGAGACCATGTTGTTCCTTAAAAGCTTGTCTTTTGTCATCGACACCGTTGATGTGAACATCAACTGCTTAAATGGACCGATATTTCTTCAAACATCAAGCAGATTGGAAATATTTTTTCTGATAGTAAATAGCTTATTTGCAAAAATAAACATGGAAAAACTGAAGCTTAACGGATTCACATTACAGCAGTCAATATCTGGGACTACTCGAAAATTGAAATTCAGGTGATGGCGACGGTGTTTCTCTCTAGGATCTGAGCTGTGGACAAAATTCGATATTTTGTGTTATTGGAGGTTATTTTTTTCTTCCGCCATCTCTGAGACGACACGTACAAAGACAAGTAAAAAAGACAGAGAAAAGAGAAAACAAACAAACACACAAAGCTGTCTTTATGGATGCGCGGAGGAAGCAGGCAAAGGTGGGCGGACGACAAATGATTTGCGTAGGAGTGCGCATCTCGTGAAGACTTATTTTCTTCGGAGTAATGATGTGAATGGAGGTCTCCAAGGTATAAATTATAGAGGTTATGGCTGAGGCAAAAAGACATTACTTTGCTGTGATTTGAGTTCTGTAGAGTAGTCCTCCCCTTAAACATGGCGGTTTGTATCGTTGTAGTCATATAAAGTCCTGACAAGACCTAAAACCTGTTGAAATGAGTTTCGGATTTGACGAAGAAAGCTTAACGAAGAAAAAGATATTTTATATGCTAGAAACTTACTTTTGTGGGGCAAATTACGATTTAAATATATCTAAATCTATGTAGATAATGCACCTTTTTCATCTTCTTTTGATGAAGAATTTTTTGAAATATTTATTTTTTAGTTCAGATTTTGTTGGTGTTTTATTTGTAAGGTATGGGTGTCTCTCTCTCTCCGTCTCTCTCTCTCACACACACAGAAACCTAAAGACAAACTAGAAGATAAACTAACAATGGCAAAAAAGACAGGAAAAGCGCAGACAGTCAGACACTAAGCCACGTTCACGGAAGGAAAGGACAGTTACCTGTCCAACAATAATCGGGAGCGCCATAACGAGGCTGAGGATCCAAATCCCAATCACAGACCGTCTGGCCAGCTTAACAGTGCACATGTACCGAGCTTTCATGGGGTACATGATGGCGTAGTACCTGCACAAGACGAACATATGATACTGAATAAAAGCTTTTCTATAAGTTGTGTTTCCAGAAAATTAATTTATGTTTTACCATACATTCACAGATGAATGCGTGCATATATAATTATAGAGATAGAGAAGCTGAGTCATTCGTCCCTTGACTGGCACAAGGATAGATGAGGCAGCTGGCAGGGACCACCAGTCTTGTTTATTGTGGGCCCTAGTCAGCAGGTCTTGTACAGGACGACCAGTCCAGTCTTTGACATTTGCAAGCCAGTTCTTCCTGTGATCACCACGGCGTCCACCACCCTCCATGGCCAAACCAGACCAACCTACCTCCCTTGACTGTTGCAACTAGAGGTCACTATGTGTCCTACGAGTGTGGCAACCGTGATTAACTGTCATTATCACTGGTTTTATGTTGCTTGTCTGAGATCCGGATTCTGGATTCTGGATTCCGTATCGTCAAGCCACGTTTTACATCCTAGAGCATGATCGGTTCTACAAGGGATTTGTACAGATTGTACTTGATAGCAAACTTAATGTTATGGCTGTGCCAGACCTTGTCCATTCTAGTTATCGACGCTGTTGCGATCCTGATGCGGATATCTGTCGTGGACCTGCCGTCCTTGAATAGAGTGGCTCCCACGTACTCTCTGCTTTGCCGTTGCCTGTGATCATACCATTGCTCTTATCAGTGCTGGTCTCCATTTCAGATGCGTTCAAACCCTCTGTCAGTCTGCTGGTAAGATCTTTGAGTTCTTTGTTCGTGCCTGCTAGCAGGTGTATGTCGTCTGCAAAGCGTAGGTTGCAAATCGGCCGTCCATCAATGGAAATGGAAATGTGATAGCAGGGGAGAGTTTCAAGCATGATGTTCTCCAAGAAGATGCTGAACAGCACAAACAAAATGTGTTTAACTCTCGGGGGACGTCTGAGTTCAGATCGACAACTGAAAGCGATGCTAAACATTGCTGGCAAAGGAAGCAGATGGCGTGGATGTGCACAACAGCTTTATTCTCGGACGATGCACGTCTCCAGGGACTGACACCACATCTTCAGTTAGGGAAGCGCAGGGCGAAATGTAATAATGGTTAACAAAAACACTGATTAAACGACTGATGCACGAAGTCCGCACATTCTGTAGTCTTTCACTACCTCGAAGTCATTATTGTCACACCGAAGTTTCGAGTTTACATTCTCGCTGCCTTCCTCTTCCCCTTCATTGTCTACCTCTTTGTCACGGACTGCCTCTCCCTGCCTAAAAGATGTTGTATCAGTTTCATAAGTTAGAACTTAATATATCAGGTTCTTCTAAAGTTTACAATTTGATGACTGAAATTATTTTAAACAGATGATTGACGATAATCGGATAATCAATAATTCTTGTCCTTTTCCACTTCATCCACGTCATTGCTACATAATTATTTTCTTCTTCTTCATGTCTTTGTCTCTCATATCACGTCCTCAGAGAGGGAAAGGGCGAGACAACACTGTGCAGACAACTGTTTGGACATGCAGGCAAGCAAGTAGACAAGGAGACTGAAATGTACATACACGATGAAGAATATTACCAGCATCTCTGAGCTTCTAGTGCTTGGCACCATCGAACACATCTTCTTTCATTTCCTGGACCTGACAGCCTTGAACTTGTGTCGTTGATTGAAGGAGGAGGTAATGCACTTCTCCTCCAATCCATTATGAGAGGTCGAAGGGCTACGTCTAGCCGCCTATAGGTTACAACCTTTCTCTGCCAGATGAGAGAGTCTGTGTACACACACTCTCTCCAACCGGAAGTCAGTGTCGTGAAGGAGACGGTGTTTTCTTGGGTTTCTTTGGTTGTTTTCTTAATGTAACGCTTCGCCGGTGGACTGCCGTTTCATCGGGAGGAGCAGCTTCCAACTTTCTATGGCTGCCCACCTCCGTTAGTCTGAAATACAATTAAGTTTTTGAGCTTCTCACATCCTAGCTGAGACAGTCTCTTAGCAGTCTTCGGGCCAGCATCCACTGGCTGCTGTGTGTTCTGCTTTAGAAAGACCAACATCGACCTGTCAAGAATTCGGGTGCCTACGATTTCATGCAAACTTTACCCCCGGAGATTCCTGGCTTGGATGGAGGATGTAGAAATGAATGGACCTCGCTCTTTCTCTGTCTCTCGAAATCAATCTCTTTCTGCCTCTCTCATCAAATAATTGTGATTACCGCAAATCAAGGATCGGAGCATTTCAAGAATTCTTTCAGTCGTATGGCTCACACAGAATCAATACAAACGCAAGTTTTTACAACAAAATAAACATTGAAAATGTTAAAGCAGTATACGACTGCCAGTCCAGAAAACTGCAGACGAGAGTGTCAGCCATTAGAACTCTAAAAATTCACAATGCACGTGGGCCGCATGATCTCACTGTCTAATGTATGAGATACTCCTACGTCAAAGGGATTTAAAATAATATCTCTTCGACTGCATCCTTTTTCTTTTCTTTTTCTCTTAAAGACCTAACCAAATAAGCAAAGTAGGCAATGTACTCAGAATTCATCGCTTTAGTCATATTTGTCTTTATTTTTTTGTAAAAAGTAATTCAGCTCAGTTCTCTATATTACTTTTTCTTTCTTCTTTTAGGACTAAAGCCAGGCTGCACTGTTGGAAGAAACATGGGTGCTGAGTAATCCCAACTTTTTTGTAATTTCGTTGAAAACTTTTCTGCATTTCTTTTTACATCCTCTTCATTGCACTGTTTTTTTGGGGTTTTTTTTTTTTTTTGCCATCAATTAGACTCCGAGATTGTTGTTACCTCCCTGCGCGACTCTCTAAACACAGCGAGGACAGCAGTGCTGCAATTAGCGACTGGTGTGTGTTGGAGACAGGAGAGGTACCTGACCAGCATCACCCGGATGAGAAAGCTGTGCCCGGGGCACCAGCAGGACACGGCTTCTGCTGGATGTTTATGGCCAGCTTAATTATCGCTTTACATACAGGATAATTAGAACAGGGAGCACAGGCGCTTCTTTACAGCCTGAGTGCCCAGACATTGTACGTCCTTCTGATTTCACTGTATCTTCTCCTCTCTCTCTATCTCTCACTCTCTCTTTCTCTCTCTCTTTCTCTCTCTTTCTCTCTCACACACTCTCTCTCTCTCACACAGTGATTCAGTTCATTACCTTGTTTTGTGGGGTGGGACAAGTTCGCTTACCTTTCCAGACTAAGACCGGTAAGATTGAGCACAGAACAGATGATCGAGACGTTCTGCAGGTAATGGACACCTTTGCACATCACCTCGCCCAAACGCCAGGTAAAAGTGAAGAAACGAGCAAACTGTTGACAAAAAAATGATGATAGAAATGAGAAAACTACAATAACTGGCAAAAGTTCGTGTTTTCATTTGTTAAGAATTTGTTTGTTTGATTTTTTTTTTTAACTGGATAGAAAAAAATTTGATAAACTTTGATTGGAAAACTGATATGAGAGCTAATGTTTCTTCCTTGTAGGTTTTGCTATCGTTGTATGGCGGCTGTGATGTAGATATCTGAATAGGACTGCAACAGGAACAACAGCAGCAATGGCGGGGATTATTTGGAATGTTACGACCATCGGGTTTGATACCAAGTACCGACTATACAAGTTCTAAGAACATAACTCTCACTTGTATATGTATTTGGTTTTCTATTTCAACAACGCAAGCTATCTCCGCAGTTTGTTTTAGTTTTCAATGGATAGGGGAACCACTTCAATGTTCTTCGTTCGTAGCTTACTGTTATCAAAGTGCTGTTCCATGCTGTTCTGGAAAGACATCCAAAATCTACTCCCGCGCTCCAGAAACATGCGTTCGTGCCAACCGCAAACCCAGAAAACGAGTTGGTTGAGTGTCTATGCCTGTAGTCATCAGCCAGATTTCAACAATAACATAAAGTTGTGTCAAATTCTACTGAAGTGAAAAAAAGTAGAAATGTGCATGTAAGCAGATAAACAGAAAAATGTTTGTTGTGTGATGTATCGCGAAAGTGAAACGACTGAGGCTGTAGAAACTGAATCTGACGACTTTTAATACTTGATTATTGAGTGCAGGCCCCCAACTCTTCAAAAAACATTTCACAGGCCGCCATTTGATGAGAGTATTTTGTGTAATAATTATTATTCTGACTGTCGCCAGCCTGCATTGACTAGAATTTCAAACTCGTCTCATCTTTCAGTATGTGGGAAAGGTCGAGGGAGTAAAATCTCATAAACAGCCATATGATACACTTCGCCTACATATTATTTTCATATTTTAAAAATCCTGATTTGCCCTCCAGCTTGTGTGTACACGGGTTTTTTGTTTCGACAAAAATTAGCTCATAATGTCAGCACTTCTGTCTTCCTCTTTCCTGTTTGTTCTTTGTTTTATTTCTCTGTCCCTCCTTCATTTGATCTGTTTCGGTTCCTTTAATGTCTCTATGGCCTCTCTATTTGAGTAAATAAACCTTCCTAGCTTTTTGGCACTTCTTTGTTATAAAAGGAAGGTGAAAATGGTAAATATCTCACTCTGGAACTGTAATATGTCTGGAAAACTCATCTTTCTGAAGACTTTGGTTGTAAAAAAGAAACTTGTCGTCTGCTTCATTGTCAAACATGTGACAGACTACAAGACAGAAACTCGTTTAAAAAAAGCTATAAAACCACCATGCTCCAACCATAATCGGACAACAGTCCTTACTGACCTGTGTTATCAAGTCTGTGAGGTAGAGTACACTAAACAGTACAAACAGCAGGAACACTATTGTACAGACCAGTTTCATTTCATGGCCACAAAACTCCATTATCTTCCAGCAAAACAACTTAATATCCAACGGAAAATGTCATTAAGCTGTCTGATAAGGTCCTTTGAGGGCAGAATACATTAACTACTTAATCAATGAACTGTCAAAAGGTTGAAATGTTGAAAACATTCCATAGTTTAAACATCATATTGACATGTCATCATGACTCAGTACCAAAGTTTAATTTTGGATCATGAGCGATGCTGTATTACATACTAAAACATTAAGAATAAAAACTCACTTTTTCTGTCACTAAGTCATGTAATGTTTACAGAGGGTCAGTAAGTGCGAATGTGTTTTCGCTTTGAGTTTGAAATATGAACTGTTGCCCTCTCATCCTGGTTAAGGTGGTCATTTGAACGGAAGGTGTTAGGGGTTTGTTTTTGTTTTTATTTTGTTTATTATTGGGGGGGGGGGGGTGCTTGTGTGTGTGTGTGCGCGCGCGCTACACTAACCAGTTCTAAAAATATTTGTTCACTTTGTAAGACGACTTCGTGAGTCTTCGAATTTTGTTTTGTGTTGGTTTTGTTTGTTTGCTTTATCTTGGTAAAATCACTTATAGTCCATGTGCTAAAAGCCAGTTTCTGTGAGTTCTATCTATAATATCCAATGCATCAGTTTCTGCTTTTGCAACATTTTATCTCTTTTGTTTGCTTCAAGTTTAAAATTGCTTCTCTCGCGTTTAACTCTGATCATAACTCAGTCAAGTCAAGAAAAGGTTATTTCATTGAAAATGTCATTTATTCTGACATCAAAATCAGACCCTCTTCAAGTCGTGCACAGCTCCCACCACCCTGTTCCTTTTTAGCGCATCAACTCAAACCATACATACCTTACTAAACTAATGCCTATATTCAATTTATTGTTTACCTACAAAATAAAACGATATTGCAATATTTGAATTATTTAAGGAACAAGTTTAAAATATATGTTTAAAGTATCAAAGACATCAAAATAAGTTCAGATGGTGAGCAGATGGTGAGTGCAGTTCAATGTCAGCACTTGCAAGCACCAGTAAATCGAGTTCTTGCCTCCTGTGAAGTGCGCTGGCTTACAAGTTGTACATACTTCCCTGTTCTCTGATTCCATCAATTTATTGTTAACTCGTGTTTTTTGTCCATTTCATCGATTCCAGAATCAGAGCTCTTTTCAGACTCTTCTAATCTTTTCAGATCGCATACCCTCGTATTGAAACGAAGCATCTGTTCTTTGAGAGCTTGCGGTCCACAAAAGATTCCATTTGTTTCAATTTGCTCTCCGATTCAAAAAAAAAATTCATTTCTGCTTGTTCCACGCCAGTCTGTTCATTTGATTAGAACGGGCAATGATTGCTATTTTTATATGATGCTCAAAAAAATGTAGTTCATTTTCACGAAGTTTTTTTAAAGCCTGAAACCAAATGTCAAATTCATTACCACCAGATGCTTATAATGTGGACGACATACTGGTCACATCTTTCCTGATGGTTTAAAGAACAAAGAGGAGATTTTTCTAGAATCACAAAACTTCGCTTCGTATCTTTTAATAGAAGACATTTTAATAGCAGTGAAAAACGTGAAATGTAACGGTGTGGAAGGGAAAAAAACAAGAACAAGGTGTTAGAAACCGAACTTTCATCGATGCCAGCTTTTTATGAGGTCTGAGGTTAACTGGTTGGTTTATTTAGTAAGAAAGTGCTTCCACCTTGCGCAACACGGGCATTGAACCGACATGCCTCCAAGGTTGGACGCTACTCGGCTAACATCACCAGGAGAGATAAATAAATATAAAGTTGGGTTTTTTCTGTTTTGCAAAATATTAATTAAAAGCAGTAAACGAGAGGAAATCCAAACCAAGAGAGTTAGAAGCAGCAGAAAGGCTCTGATTCTGATGACGAAATGTCATCAGCCTCATCTAAAGAGTCATCTAAAGAGTGATTTGTCTTAGCTGAGCTGTGATCAGTTATAGCGAAGCAATGTCGAACTCGAAGCAAAATAATTAAATTTTGCAGAAAAAACAAGGTGAGGCAATAGATGTTGCAGACAGGATCATATTCCCGGAAGAGCTAGATGTTGTCAACAGGATGATACACAGAAGTACAGTTTCTATAGCTAATTATGCGAAGCTCCAGAAAAATTGTCTGACAAACAACATTTATGTCGCTGGCTAGTGAGAGTGGTGTGTAATGACTAATAGCCTGCTGATTTGATGCGTGGAGAGTCTAGACACAAGATGAAATTCCTTTCTATACCAACATCTTCGTTATCGTCATAATCATCATCATCTCAACAAAGAGAACCTTAATATGTCTTTAGCTTGCACATCCCAGACAAGCGTATTATTACTTAAATGATAGTTGTGGCAGGATCATAAAAGAACTTGATGGTGTTCACTCCTCTCTAACGACAGCGACAGCACCACTACCCCTTGCCTCGCACCACCAACACCTTTCAAGTCGACATGGGTCATCTGTAGCCCGCCATCTTCCCTACAGTTCATGCAACAGGTCCCTACAGTTCTAAGCACAGGATGCTATCACTACACTTTTACAATTTCAACTGAATGAGTCCTTGTAGCACTCAGTTCTCACTACAGTTTTAAAAACACTAACAGCAGGTCCTGATCTGTGACCTGCTCTGTTTCCTTGACCACAATTCTTGTCTCACGGGCCTAATATTCGGAATTTAGGAGAGAGAACTTCACATAATTACATTGCTGGACAGCTGCATTCATCCCGTGGCTCTCAAGAAAACTCTTTGCCAATCATTGTGTTTTTAGTCTGTGTCAGGCTGACTGATTTTCACGACAACCCCTTCGCCATTAAGATAATGCCATTTTTACTTAAATTCGTCAGCATAATAGGAATACCTTTTTATTCTCTAGAAAAAAATGATTGCTGATCAACTCTTCTTTCAAATAAAACCGAAATGATGTGGGCGATTACAAGAAAACAGTTTTTAAATTATGTTATTAACTCTGTGTCCATGTATCAAAATCTTATCGATGGATAAAGTTTCAGTGAGAAGTTCTGTGTGCCAAAGGTTGATGATGATGACCGCCACTATCACCATTCTAGCCATCGTTCGAACCTTATGCTAGAACAAAATATCTTGAACATGTTCCTCCCACTTTTGGTTTGGAATTTCTCTAGTTTCTGCTTGAGACTTTCTGGTATCATTCCCATTACGGAAGACCCAAAGGACATTGTTTCTGTCAATTTTCAATTTTTTATCCCTCCTTTGGACGTCCAAATTTCTTTTAGCATGGCAAAAACTTGATTTGCTCTGATGAGTCTGTTCGTAATTTTCCATAATGACTCATGATGTATGCTGTCAATGCTCTTTCTCGGGGTCTTTGAATACATCGTATAGTGCTGCTCCATTCTGTTTCACAATCCGACTTTAGGTAAAGATTTGATCATTGTATAACCTTTTTATCTGAAGTTTGATTATTTTTGCCTGATAATGTCATCAAGAACAGTGGTGAGGCTTTTCAAAATGATTCCACTAAAGATTTTGCTTGTCTATGATAACAGGGTTAAACTTCGCCAGTTATTGCAGTTCCCTATGTCACTGTTCTTAGACAATTCGAAGATTATACCCTTCTTTTTTCTGGTGTTTATTCAGCATCCAATATTTTCTCGAAGATCTTACAGAGCAGCTTCGGAATTTCTTCTGCCTCCAGCTTTAACATTTTAGGGTAGAGCCTATCATTCCCTGGAGTTTTGACAATTTTTGTTGTTGGATGGCTTCCTTTACTTCTGTCGTGGTGATGGGGCCAATATTTTAGTTCAGGTCTTCACTTTCTGGAATACTGGTTAGTAACGGAGGGCTTGGTTGGTGGACCAGTTACTCGAAGTGCTCTTTCCATCTCTCTACTTTCTTCAGTAATCATATTGATATCTTGAGTTTTTAATAGTACATATTGACTCCCATTTCTATATCGTTTTGGCCTTTTGTGATTTGTGTGTGTATTTTCAACCACTACAAGTCCCTCTAATTTGTTCTGTTTCCTGTTGACTCGCTGGTCCTTGTGGTGATCCATTTCTGTGCATTTTTCCCCCAATGACTGTATGAGGTTGTATAAGATCTGATACAACGTTGGTAAATTTTAGTAAACAACCTCATTACTATCCTTTTTTTAGATACAGGCCTGAAAACACCATCAACATAAGGATGTGAAATCCGTGTGGCCACGATTCTTCATAAACACGCCTAATTAAGATATTATTCCAGCTGCCCCTTCCTCGTTGCACTCTTGTCATCGCCGTCGACGTCTGGTGGGATTTTACTCGAAGTGAGAATTCGAACTAATCATTTATTATTTATGACCATGCTAGTATCCATGGGCTTGAGAAAGGGAATGGTAGGTGGTCGGAGGAGGGGGCGGCTGTTCAGTCGATTTCGGTGAACTACTGTCTTGTGCAGAACTTAGCCCTATCATTTGAAAATGTTTAACGGCAGACATATAAAATAGCCTGATATGCTGATGTCTAGTTGCTGTGAAGGCCACTGCATGAAGTGAAGAACTTCAACAAGATTTTGTCTGCAGGGTAGTTGTCCTTCCTCCTTACATTTCGTGAACCTGATTGTGGACCCAACCACGCCGAATAATCCAGATGGCGCGGATCTGAGGTAAATGATGTTGCTACATAGGCTACACAATAGGAACTTATATTTATTTTACATCCATTTACTAAGATTTCTAACGCTCAATAGGGTGATAAACTAGGATCCTCTTCTACTTCTAATTGCTCCTTCTTAAATGACAGAAGTCTGAAGCGGTATTTTTATTCTTTCATCTGTTTCTTTTCTTTTCTTCCTTCTTCTAACCACATGTGCACTTATTGAATGTCCCTCACTTCTCCTTTTGTCAAATCTCTTTCTCTTCATTATTTCATATCTGTGTCCGCTTTAAAAAAAATTGTAAAATGTTTTCCAGAATCTCGTGACAATCGGCTTCGCTCATTCGTGTGCGTGTGCGCGTGTGTGTGTGTGTGTGTGCGTGTGCGCGTGCGTGCGTGCGTGCGTGCGTGGGGAAAACTTTGTGTTTTTGTTGAAGGCTAGAAAATGTCGCAGGTGTTCCTACTCGATGTCTAGTCTACACAGGAAGACAAACGTCTTCATTATGTTTTACTTAGTGATTTTTTTCTTTCTCTCCTTCTGACAGCTGTCTTCAAAGTGATTTTCACTGTTTTGTTACAATGTGAGACATTTAAAAGCCCATAGAACTGTGACATTTAGTTTCTATATTTCAAGTCTTCAAAGGTTTGAAGAATTTGATTTCATTATCACGGCAATTGCTGCTTCTTTACTTTAATAAAAAGGTCAAATATCGTGTTTGTCATCTTGTTTTTCTTCCTTACTATTTCTCTCTGTATTACAATTTCTTCAACTACTTCTGCTGCTACCAACACCATTATCATTACCACCGCTCTATTCCTTTTTCGATAAAGCAATACTTTTTATCATCATAATCTACTTTTTTCTGCTCCATCTACACTTCTTTCATTTCACGATGCAGCGGTTTACCAGATGATGTGACTTTGAACGCCTCGACATTTTCACGAAATGCATTCTCCCAAAAAACACCAAAACCGAAATGGGAAAATATACATAGAAAATAAGTGTAAAAATAAGATATATAACATTATCTGCCTCAATAGCATGCACCTGTGAGATTGTGAACATACCATCAAAGAAATTTCAAAAGCAAAGCAGTTTCTGGGAGAAAAAACTCTTGACACGAAGATGAAATGAGAGACAAAGCAACTTTTGTATTTTTGTTTAGGGGAAGGTGGACAGGAAGGAGCTGGGGGAGGACGTTATCTGGGTCTCTGTGTAAAGGTGAAAGCTTCTCAAAATTAAACTATTTTTCTGGGGTTTTCATTCTGATTTTGTTGCCGCCTGCGCCAAGCACACTTTTCGAGGACTGTCGGCATTGCACGCGTTACTTATTGTCCTCGTCGCCGTCTGCGTCACCAGCCTACAGCCCTCTCGTCTTTCTCCTCTCCACACTATTAATGTTTCGTCTTCCTTGCCCTTGATGTACTTTGGAAAACTGAGAAGCCGGGAGCAATATCCGGGTTACCCGTATGTAGAACATCCTCATTGTTGGATAGGTTTTGCGTCTGTGTGTTCGCTAGTATGTTTGTATGTGCATGTTTATGTCTGTGCGTACATGTGTTTGTTTTGTGTCTACATGTGTGTGTGTCTGTGAGTGCATGCGAACGTGAAAAGTGTGTTTTTGAATTCTTAACTTTTGTGATAAAATTTCCTGTCACGATTTGCATCAGAGAAATTACTTCAGATAAAATAACACTTTATCATTGCCCTAGATGAGAGATAAATTCAGGCTTAACGACTATAAGATTTTATAAAAAGAAAAAAAAATGTGGAAACTAACAAAAGCGACGTATTCCGGGCTGGTTGTTATTAGAAGAGTCTGTGTCGAGGATTTTTCAAACTGCCTACAATTGTTGACACTGTTTAGTTTGACAATTCCACATTAAAGGTCGGGTAGAGCGCATTTTTCTAATGATTATCCACAGATATACCTCATAAGCATATGAGTCTAGCTCTTCTTTTGGTTTGTATCCTTAACTTCAACTTTCACTTGTACAGCCCGATGTCTGTTATTGAATTCAGTTTCATGTTTGTAAACGGGTGGGGATATTTACCCTGAATGGAAACTAGTATCTTGCACCGACCTTAACAAAGACAGCAACAAATTGAGCCCACTACACCTTTAAATGTCCACTCTGAGAATTATTCTGTCACATTCACACTGATCATCATGACACTGTCTTAAACTCCAGTCTTCCCTTCGTCTTTCAGTCAATCTTTAAATACGAATGAAGAATGAAGAAAGTCATTCCTAACACAGATTCCAAGCAGGCAGAAAGTTTTTAAAAAATCGCCGAGTCAGCAGCAGATGCAGATGCAGATGCACCCAGTTCCAGATCGATATCCACAGACTGATCACAAGCACGTGGCCAAGTGTTACTAGGTAAAGGAAATCTACATCTCAATGGTAATAGCTTCTCCCATTTAAACTTAAAGGTCGTGAAGAGTTCATACAGGATTGAGTTGGCTTAAAGTTTACTTCCTGTCTTGTTGTCCTTTAATTCTTTTCTCGACTTTCTTTTCCCTTTTTCTTTTTTTCTTTTTTTTTTGTGGGGATGTACTTGATTTTTTTCTTTTTTTTTTTCCTACACCTTTCATACCTACATTCGTTTAAAAGTGCAGGAAAATCACGAAAGCATAGAATTTGTGTTTTGGGAGACTTCCTGCGATGAGAATTTTGTAAGCTGCGTCGTTGTATAAAGTGAAACCTGAGCTTGTGTGAGTTGGTATGTGTGTATGTGTATGTATGTGCATGTGTGTATGCGTGTGTGTCAAAGTAACAAAGATACACAAGCTGATATCGTAAGATTCCCTTATAACAAAGGCTACTGATGTCACTGATGGAGAATCACTGCAAAAAATGTCTCCCGAACATCACGGTTAGGGTCAAGGTGGAACAAAAGCCTCTGGTGATGGCTTGCAGTTCCATTAGCACGTGCACGTGCTGTAGACTAACACAGTTAACTCCCCGCTGTTCCACCTCCTCCGTGTGAAACAACGTTTGACTAGTATCTTTATAACCTAATGTTATTACCAACCTTTCACGTGACGAAAGATACTCTGATGTAGGAAAAACGGGGAGACAACTCCTTCCATCAGGCCACAAGTTTTGATGAGGACAACAAATGGCGATGAGAAATTTAATATCGATGTGTAATTATAAGAATCTGCCTGAAGAGGGGATAGAAAGAACGGAAAATTGCGGAAGTCTGCTTGTAGTGAACATCAGGAACTTGAAGCCTTGCGATTACAAACGTGTGACAAGAGACATCATGAAGGTATTCACTGCTTTGTCCGTGAAACAGAGCAAACTGCTCTTCAGGTAAAAATCCACGAGAGACTTGGATTTCGATACACTCTGTGACAGTGGACACTAAGCTGATGTGAAACCTAAAGACCCCGTTTGACACAGTGTAAAATATATATATATGAAAAAACAGGAAGTCAAATGCTATGACAAACACTGATTTATATCGGTGACATGGCTATCTGTGATGTGAAAAAACACCAACTGTTATACAAATACATGTAGATTGAAATTTAAGCCACATGAGGTGAGATATGATGACATAACCCACTATATGTCATCAATAATTAGAATACTAAACTTTGCATTATCACCATGTGACGTCTGCTATTTTATTTTATTTTATTAATTCGAGATTTCCACTTAAAAATGTTGAAATGGATTCCTAATTGACGATACATTATCGCCATAATCATTAGCTAGAGTGTGATAAAACGAGAGGCCACGACTCTGAAAACCGAAGCCAGAGCAACTCGATCTCTCGAGACGTCTCGATGATTTCTTCAGTTGTTTACATGACTCTCCCAAGGACAACCTCTTCGATTTACAGCTGGGGAAACAAACACAAGAAAGACTTCCATTTCTTGTCTGAGCGGTAAATAAGTGCAGGTTAAAAGTGAAGGTCCTGAGTAATGAACAATTGTATTCTGTTAGAGAGTGGTGCCCGGCCACAGTTACCTCCCAGTCCACTGTTCACCGTTCAACCACTACCCCAGTGCAAGTCTCACCAATGTGACGAGCCACACCAACTGATTTTTGGGTGGGTAGGGTGAATATTGGTCTAACACATGACACATTTATCCATGATATTTTACTAGTTGCTGGACTACAGAATATGTTATCGCTCGGCACAATATTCACAATCTTTTACCTCTCTATCGCCCGATACACTCTCAAGGCGGGGAGCTACGCCTCTCTGGGACAGAAACAAAATTTAATTCCCGTCTAATGGCTACTAAAGCAGCGAAACTTTCTTCATGATCCGGGTAATGGGTCTACTTTGCCGAGAGAAATTGCGCCTTGTATGCTGCATTACTTCATTACAGGCAAGCAGGGAGGACACACGACAGTCTGTGTCGTCAGTTAAAATGCCCGGATGTAAGGCCTTCCCTCTCCTTTTGTCCCTTTATCTCCTTTTTTCTTCCTTTTTTTAATTTCTCTTATGCATACTACTCTGCCTTCTTGAGGTTTTCCCTAATGCTGTTTTCTTCACACTCATTTAATTTTGAGTTCTTACGCTCTGTTCATCATCTCCACTATCTTCCTCGCAAATCTCATCATCTAGATCGTCGTCCGTATGACAAACAGCATCAATGTTATCAATATTGCTGTTAACCTGAAGAACATAATAAACTGCATCAGTTGGGTATGAACATGTCCTGTATTCACTCTCAACCATTTTTTTCTGAGCTGTTAATAGCTACATCTTAATGGAGAATGTCAACCATATTTTATAATAGTTAGGTAAATACCTTTAGCGCCTTGTATTTTAAAGATATTTAACAATTTTTCCACTCTCTTCTTTCATGTTCACATAAAGCTAATAAAATTGTTTCTCCCCGATTTAAAAACTTACGAATCCCCCTTCTGTGCGGAATCCAGAATTCGTTTTTACAATTAAAGACATTCTAGGCAACTTTTTACCAAAAATTAAAACCCTTTCTTTCATCATTATCTCCGAGTTCTTACCGCTTCTTTCTTAATTCAAACAAAAATTCAGTCTCTTTTGTTTCTTTAGGAGTTTTTCGGGAAACAATTCGTTCGTTCCATAAATACTTTTATGGGAGAATAAATAATGTATTACGTCCGCATCAAAGAAATAAGACTGGTATGGTGTCACAGTGATAGAGCATTGTATGCCAGGGTGTAAGCTTGATACAATATGTATGTGGCTCATCAGGTAACACCCTAGTATTGATGTTTATTTATTAGCGGTCTAGATAAAGAAGGAGGTAAGAGGGGCGAAGAAATTCAAGATGTTATCATTTTTATTTATCTTAGTGGGTGACAAACCCTCTTGAGTTCTAGCTCTACGCGAAATGATGGACTGTTCTGTGTGCACATTGTTCTTTCTGTCCAAGAAGGTGGTCAAGATTTAGCAAACAAATATAATCTTGGGGAAAATGAAGCAGCTGAAGGTCATCTTTTTAAAGAAAAACAAGATGTTTACTCCAAGCGTAGAGGGAGGAGTTCTGCAAAAGAAATAAATATCGGTTGTTCGCAAAGAAGCCCAGCATCGGGAGATACCGAGAAAACAGTTTTGACAGTGTTAACCATGCGTGGACAAGACTACACGTCTTCGAGGGAAAGTGGGATTTGGGGATAGTCGCAGATTCACAAAAATCGACCTGACTGCGGTGGTTTCTTCTGCAGTTTTACTGACATGACAAAACCTTCTCTAAACCTACGACCGACGGGTAAATCGAACCTGCGGGGAAAAAAAACTGACACGAAAGCTGGGAAGACAAGTCCTTAGAGTCCGTCTTTACAAACTCCGTCGCTAAGCTTCGTGACTTTTTTTCCGAAACTGGAGAGAAGGTGATGGAGTGGATAAAATGATGGACCAAGAGCTAACCCTGGGAAAAGAGGGTGTCTATTCGACTATTACTGATGGAGTCTGGCCTTCACAACTGCTCTACAAACACTCTTCTCAATTATAGACGACAGATTAGTGTTCCTACCGCTTGTGTATAAGTACAAAGATACGATCATACGCAATTCAGACCAGTCCTTGGTATTTCGTATAAGTACAAAGATATGTCTGATACGTTAGAGAACTTACGGAGCTTGGGAACATGAAAAACGGAAAGTGTAGAAAATATCGTATATATGCGTAGAAAAATTCTTGGCAAGGAACAGGTAACATTCCACAGCGGCTGCATCCTCATTATCGTCACGACCGTAGTTGTCAACATCGCTATTCCTGCTAAGTTGCATTTTCGCCCATTCATTTAAAAAAAACGGTCACTCACAATGGAAGTTCCAAAGCACGAACAAATAAAATGGTTTTCTGACCACGATCTCTTTTTTTTATCTCAAATAAAGCAGACGATGTTTATATCCCACCAGATCCCTGTGGACAACGACAGACTTCTTTGTCAGATAATGTATGTGCTTACAGGATGTATTCACGAGAAGCTATTGAGTGCATCATTATCTAATTATGCTAATGTTGTTGGATGGGAAACGTGACTGGGAGAAGGTAAAAAAAGTGTTTTTAATTCCGCCTTTGCGCTCGTGTTAGACCAGTTGGTTAGTCCTCCGGCTCCATCCATCAGCAACCTTCACAACCTGCGTCACGCCACGTGCCTTTGCTAGGAATGGTCTAATTTTAGAACTCGTATGCCGCACGTGCAAATATCCTCATCAATGTTCCTGACCTGTAAAAGAGACGAGAAAAGTCAGCTGCGTGGCCATCGTGATTTATCTGACAGTTATGCAAAGCAAGCTATCCCTGATAACTTTTATCCGGTAGTTATCGCCTCTTATTACCCTCCTTCTGTGTGTGACTGGAGTGAAAATGTCCCTGGGATCCGGCCTGCAAGGACCGGCAACTGCCGCCACAAGCTTGATCTCTGGCTTCCGGATGTGCAGCAGAGGTTTGCAGGATACCTGGCACCCAGCGAGGAAGCCCAGAGCTTTCACTTCTCATACACATTTATGACATTTATGACCTCTGATCCACTTTAATTTTAGCCTAAATTCTGAGAACATCTAATCCACAAATACAACATGTAACTCTCGTTCAAGTTGTGGAAGCTCTGTAAGAGTTTCACAAACGAGTAGTGCTGGACAACCAGATGGGAGTTTCTTTCCCACAGCAGTGGGCATCCGTCAATAGAGCTCTCTATCGACTGTATTGTTTAACACCTTTATATACACATATCATCATGCAGTAAGCCCATTCACGACCCCCACATCTCCATTCGTATCCATCGGAGGCCAATTATGCAACCTGCGCCATACAGATAACATCGGTCTGATGGCAGGCACCGACAGGAACTGTAAGATCTTGCCAGCAGACTGACAGTGCCAATGAATATGAAACAGAGCGAAGTACATAGATAAATATAAAAATGTATCTCGGGGCCACTGTTTCCAGAAAATAACAGCTGCATGTCAGACAGCAGGATAACACAACATCCGCGACATTGGTCAAGCTAAACAGGATTAGGCACAGTAGTACCCGCAGGTTTGCTACCCAGTACAGACTGTAGAGTTGTAATTACTTATCCTGCTGTATGGATTCGAGATGTGGACTCTGCTTCCGATACGGAGAGGAGAATCCATGCATTCAATACAAAGTGCCTGAGGAGGAAGTTCTTAATGAGTGGTAAAAGGAGTGAGAGGTAAGAGAGTGGACCGGCCATCAGGACAGGTGGACAGGCATCAGTGGCGAGATTTGTCAGCCGCTGCATCGGTTTATTTACCTGTTGCCCACAAAGACCAGTTCCAACAGACTAGCATTACCTCATGCATTACAACCCTCTTGTAGTTTTTTTAAAAATAAAATAATAATTTACCAGCACACGACTACTCAAAACAGTTGAATAGATTTTTATCCGCAACACTGAGTCATCCTCCTGTCTCTGCTCTTTCAAACCTGTGCAATACAGCAACAGGTAGCCGGGTGGGTTTTTTTTAATTTTCTGGCATTAAATTATAAACACTTCTGCTTTCTCAGCGGGACAACTTTGTCTCGTCTTAAGACATCTCTTCGCTCTGACTCCAACCACAGGGTCACGTTCGCGGCCATTTCCGCTTTGCTGCTGTTCATTGTGACACAATTTGAGTTTAATTACAGACAAAAAGTCAAGATCTGTTGAAAGTACTTTTAAATACTCCATTCGCTCTGTGCAAATACAATAACCAAAATGGCAGAATAACCTGTTGTAAAAGCTATCCGCTTCGCCAGACTTTGTGAAGGATATTTAGAGAGGTTATAACCCTGCCCTGTCACAGAGACTCTACTGAATAAAGATTTTGTGTTCATATTTTTTGTGTGTGTGTCCAGCCTTCTTTGTCCCTTTGCTTTTTTCTTTACTGTACCTTTCAGGGCATTTCTGTCAGCAACCTTCTTGTGCTCCCTCTATTACAGGGTTAGTCAAAATATGTTATACTAATACCGACCATGGTGTCATTTATTCCCCACGAAATGTGTGTCCAGGCTTTAAATGGGACTGTTGCTCGCTGGTTTTATGTGTTCAACACGAAGAAGAACAGGTTTGCGACCGTCCTGTAAATCATCTTGCACATATGATGAATGTTTCGTGAATAAATAGTTCCTACCATAATTTTGACTGGCCCTGTATGTGTTTGAGAAGTGCGCATTCTCACTCTTCCTCCTCTATCGTTGCAGAACAGTTTGGTGTGATCACGAGGCTACTCCTCCTGGGATATTTGTCCTCAGTCGATCTCTCTGCTTCCAGCCATCTTCATGCTGTGTCTCATTAGCTGCACGGGAGCCCCTTATGGCCGGTATCACGCTCCGAACGTTTGCACGAGCTAGCCTTTCGCAAGTGCGCATGTGCAGGACTCAACAGGTCATTTCCGTCGTACGACGGGCTGTTTCCGTGAAGGCTGTGTAGAAATCTGAACACTCATCTCTCACATCGACGTACGTGAGGTTCTGTGCACGGCTTCGTGTTACGATATCATCAACATTGGGTTCTACTCATCTAATCAGTGTTGTCTTGGCTAACCATCGTCGAATTTGGGTTCTTCATGTATCTTCTTTTACTTAATCAGAATTTTCATTCGTTAATTTTCTGGTGTTGTTTAATAGTTCTCTGTCATAGTTTCTACTCACAATGTATGTGTACAGCCTATTTATCAATTCATGGTCGTGTTTAAGAGCCTTCCGTTCATATTAGTCAGTGGGAGCTCTTTACAAAGTCAGATAAAAATGTTAAATAAAAAACCAACAAAATTGCAGGTAGGTAATGGAGTCTTCCGCCTTTGACTGGGTGACTGGTCGTACATTCAAGGACAGACGAGCCATTGATGACTACACAAGCTCCTGGGTCTGATCCATCGTCATCATTAACACTATTTTTCCAGCTTCCATTGTCAAGCATTGTAATCCGAGCCTTGCCAGAAGTAAATCAAGACCCTGGTGACGTCATGGGAGGGACTGGTAAGACAGGATGCTAGCAACACAAACCCACGCTAACAAGTACCTTTCCACCCTCATCCAAATAAAAATGACAAGCAGCAATAATAACAATAAGCGCATGATTTATATACCGCATACTTACTCCTGTAAGACAAGAACGAGACGTGGACAACATGCGATAAACGACAATACTGATAAATAATAATAGACAAATATAATAAAAACGAATACATAACTAGAACTGAGGGGATTTGAAGATGGACAAGCAATGTGTGGACTGTTGTTAAGAGTGATGCTCCAGGAAGAAGTGTGTTGTTATAGCACATTTGAAGGATTCAGAGGCGGGTAGGTGGCGGGTAGGTGGCGGGTTGGGAAGGGGAGAGAATGGCGGGGGCGAGGTCTGAGCTCACAGCCTGCTATCCTCAATGACTTGCTGACATCTTCTCTACCATTGCTTCACCGGGGCACCCAGTACCAGATAACATATTCAATGTAATACTTGAGGTGCTCTGGCTCAGGTCGTGTAAGGTGCTATGTCGTATGAAGAGTGATTAAACTCTCATAACAACGAGAGCAAATAAGGATAAAATCTATTCCACTTTGATATGTCTTTCTCTTCATTCGTTTAAACTGTCCTTTCTGAAAAATTTCGTCATTCACTGAAGCCCTCTTTACTATGTATAGGTATGAGGATTCTTCAGAAATGATCTCTCTTGTTTGCTCCAGATTATTCCTATTAACCTCTATGCTGAGGTTAATCAAAAGATCGCGTGATTTTAGCTAGCATTTTTTCCTCCTCCATTCTCTCTCTCTTCCTTGTTTCCATCTTTTCTGTTCACCTCCCCTTTTCCCATCCCACCCCTTTCTCTCTGCGTGCTCTGTCCCCGCATTCATCGACTCCTCGTTGCCAGCCTCAGTAACAAAACCTGAACTGTCTATTAGTTTGCTAAGTTCTGTTCAGGTAAGTTATGAGCCTAACAGTCTTTCAGGGAATAGTTCTACAGTCCATAAATCATAGAACAAAATTAATGAACAGTCTCCGCAATCCACTCTGTCTTGTTTATTTAATTATACGCTCATAGTGACGGCCGTTCATCCACTCGACACCCACCGCCTAAAACTTGTATGTGTTTTCAAGTGTTAGATAACTCCAATTCGTATTTTATTTAGTAAGTCTGAACCTATTTCAAGGAAGAAATGATAGATAGATAGGCGAATAATTAGCAAGTAGGTAGATATTAGGTTCATGTTTTGTTTCCTTCCCGCTGTGCTGGAGTTTGTGGCCTTCGTCCGCTGTGGTCTGTCCAAACCCTGTCCACCTCACCTGTCAGTGCCACGATATCTCACCTGTACCTTTTCGTCTCGTGGGTGAGCTCGTGTACCTTTCCGCATTGAGTGCAAGTCACTCGTCATTGTCATCCTGCTGTGCTGAATGAGAAGGAGAGATGATACAAGGTCGCAATCAAATTTTTAAGGAGATTGCCCCCAATCTGTTACAAAGAGCACACAACCAACGACTTCGTACGCAGCGCAGTCGCCTCCCTCGTGGGTCTCCAGGAAACTGCTCGCCACCATCAAACAGCTAAAACTGGTTCGGTCATGTTGTGGAGCATGAAAACTGTCCTCTAAGGATGCGTGGAGGAAGGGCACCTCTAGGTAAGCAGAGAAAAAAAATGTAAAAGAATGAACTGGCCACCCAATGAACGACCACGTGACCAACCACAATGGCGAGGCTGCTGTATCTCATTGCGTCCCCCCGATGACATATGGAGGCGGGGCGGCCCCAAGCGTGGGTCAGCTTGCTCCGGGTCTGGTTGGTGATGAAGCTAGCCATCCATCTAGCTACTTCTCTTGGTATGCATTAGGAGGTAGGTAAGTAAGCTGATAGATCACATAGTACTAGCTGAACTCTTTATCACGGAAAACAAAAATTGACATATGGTTCTAGCTGCGGAGCTCTTTATCATGGAAACCAAATAAATAAATAAAAACCGCTGGTTTCTTAAACTTAAGCGGAAAAAACATTGTAAATTGTTATAATGGTTACACGCCTTCGTTCTTTGACTAAAAAAAAAAAAATACTTTCGAAGCTTGTTGCGTTAAAAATTTGTCTCAAGTTACTTTTAACTAATTGTCGGCCAACATTTTCCAAGACTTTTCTTGCCAATTAGCGAAGGTTTCCCTGCCGAGATATTTCCTAAATAATATTGTAGTCTGCTCCCTTTACTGCTATTCCAGATAAGAAAATTTATTTCTTCACATTCACGTTTAAAAACTCACTGTCATTAATCTCATTATATGTAAAAATCTAGATTTAAGGAGTTTGTTCAGTATAATTATTTTTCCAGAGTCCTGGCAGATTCTTATAAAATTCAGAGTAAAAATTATATAATGCTTTTCAATATAATTTTATCATAACAAATAAAAATTTAAAGCCAAATTTTGAAAAAAAAATCTGTTTAATGAACTTTCTTTGGTGTGGTGACTTCGTTCTCCAGGATATTAACCCGCATATGAATATGAGAAGAACACAAGGGGTAGGAGGGGGAGTCGGTCAGTGGTCGGCCTCAAGAGAAGCGTTGGTATCTGTAACAAGATTTAACTGGCGTTCGACGTCAGTTGTGTCGTCTGCTGTAAGATCAGGTTTTGTCTGCTACAAGAGTTTATCAATCGGAAAGAAGAGTGAAATGGCTTAAAACAAGCATCAGTTTACTCTGGAAGAGAAAGCTCAGATCCTCTCTTGATGTGTGTGTTGGAGGAGGAGGGGGAGAGAGAGAGAAAGGGGAAGGAAGGACCACCGTTACGCGATCCACGCAGTGGACGATTCTCGAAGATCGTGAAAAAAACTAAAGCCAATCTAGGGGAGAGCAACAGGAGGCCACAGGGTAAGAGGATGAGAGAAACTAGACATGAAGACCTTTTTTTCAAAGTTCTTTTTAGCTAGTTTCAAAACACGAGGTCACGGAGCATTCCTGGAAGGGGATCAAATCTTCAAGACGAATCTCTAGAACTTGAAACATCCTCAGACAAAGTAATTTTCAAGCGAGCATCGGCTTGCTGAGCTGTCACGTGATAGACACACCACTTTGGCAAAAGCCGTTTGTAGGGAGGTAGAGGAGGTAGATGCCGAGGTCAAGATTAGTTTGGGGGTCAGGTGGCTTTTCTCCTTGTTGTTGTGCAACGACCGATGTCGTGAATTGGTATCTTTGTTGTCTTGAGGTTCTTTTGCTAATAACTGTTTATAATGATGCATTCCAGCCTAACACTGACGACTTTGTCAAGAAACAGTATACTAGTTTCCTCTATTTAGCAATCACTAAGAATTTTCCACTGACATTGTGATGTATAGCATTTTTAGCAGTTTGTATGAGTTCGGATTTGCGATATTAAGTGATTTCGTCTTGAAACTAAGTGAGAAAGAGATGCTTTAGAATTTCCCTCTCTTCTACTTCCATCAGGTTTTGTATCTTTTCATTGACATTTTAGTGAAAAAAGTATGTTATAAAACTAAAACCATACAACAACCTGATTGAATTTTGAGAATCTCCATGTAAAAAATTAATTATCCGATATAACGAATTTTTTGTCTCTAGTCTCAATGAGTTCCTGATATTGAGACTCTGTATTTAAACTGCCAATGGGTTATTTTATGCTGACTGCATTTTTGTCGACACGTATTTTAATCTGTATTTCACAAGAATTCTGATCTTAAGAAGTGAGTGAAAACGTGAGTGGTCGTAACAATGACATCTCTCTCTCACACACACACACACTGTCTGGAGTGATGTCCTTTCGTTTAATAACCCTGAGGAGACTGCTCTCTGTCTCGTCTCTGGATCTTAGAGGACTTTGGAGTCTCCTCTTGCTTTGCTTTGTGGTTTATCGTATATCTGTTATGTATGGTTCTATGCCTGCGCCATCCTTTTCATCTGTAGACCACTTCTTTTACCAGCGACCTCTGCAGCCTATTGTATGGGCTTTCTTGTCCCAAAAGTTTGTTTTCCTTCTTTTATTTTATTTTTGTCTAGATGATATTATTTTTTTCTAATTCTCTTCAGCTATAACTTTTTTTCTGAACTGCACTTTTCCCATTTTCTCATCTACAGGTCTTGTGCTTCCTTGCTTCCTTCTCTGCTACATGTTTAGACTCGCGTGTACACCACCTCAACTGCTCTCCCACTGATAAGTGTGTTTATCATGCATCTTCTTCCATGGATCCTCTAAACAACTTCGTGATCAATCATACTTCCTCAGTTCAAGAGTTGACGGCCTTGTGTCCGTAGCAGTTATCGTTCTTGTTAAAGTGTGAGCTGTTCTTTTGAACTCGCCTTCATGGTCGGGGCAGGCGCTATCGAAATCATTTCTATCGCTTCTTAATATGCCACTGTCAAATTTATATAAAAGGAAATACGGGGCCATATTTCCGTTTTCACCATCCGGCGCCGGTTTTGTGATGAATTGCTGACTTGATTTTGTGCCGCTGTCCAAGATCTTTTTTGTGGAAACCCTGGATATCGGACGGGGTAGAATGAGGTCACTTCCGTCTCATGGTCTTTCAACATGGTCTTCAAAATTGGACGGGACGTAACCATGTCCATGAGGTCATTCAAAAAGCATCCATATTAGTTACTCTGTTATCTTAAATCGACTAAACACAGCACGCAGCTTTCAGGTTTATTCAAATTTCGTCTTCAAGAAAACTTCCTCTTGAAAAAAAATTGTTCTTTCGAGGTCAGATTATAGAAACGGTCTTTCGCTAAGATGAAGCTAACTCAAGAAAAACATAAACATAAGCTTAGAGTTTGATATTGACAGGGTCACGTCCATAGTTTTTCAATACCTGAGTAAAGATGGGATGCGGAGGAAGGTGCATGGCTATGTTGTAGGTGGTCCGATCGCGAAGTGACGAGACAGCGAGGATTGTAGGTCGTGAGTTCGAATCTCGCCTAAGGCACACTAAATTTTGTTTTCTCAGGGTGTGAATATTGTTTGAGGGGTTGTCACATTATCGGGTGATACAGTCTCGGTTACTGATTGGACTTAAATTACCGTACATCAGCTGTTGCTAGATTTGTCGATGTGTACGCAAAAGCGAATGCTTGAGAAAAGGGAAAAATACTTCTCACATGAAAAATACTTGATCCAAACGCGTATGAATGAGATAGTGGGAGGGGGAAAGTCACACGGATTTCATACTGCTGAGTAATATTTGAAGGGAATGTTACAAGGGATGGTTTTTTTGACATGGAGATTTTTTTAGGTGGAGAAACCGTGACCTGAGGTAGTATGAGTGAAAGATGAAACATTTGTGACAAACTGGACACACACGTAACCCACTGCTATCAGGTGAAAACATGCCTAGGTACCCCATTCCCCACCCAGTATCTCCCATCCTTAAGTGGTAAAATTTGAAAAACTTAGTGAGAAAAAAAGTCATAGCCGTATCTGGCCCAAAGAGAAGAAGAAAAATTCGGCTAATTGAGGCAGAAAGCCGAGGCTCATCAGGCAAGTCTCGCGGGCCCAATCGGAAAGCATGGTCCTGGCCATGAGAGATGGCAAGACCCGCTGCATCCTTCAGGCCTGATGAAGCCCGATCTCCTTACTGCTGCAGGGGCTGTGCAGACAAGGATCGTCGGTAAATTGGCCCCACCAGCCTTACTCCTCACCCTCCATCCCACCCCACCGCCGGGCTTTTATCGGCTCCCACGAAAAGTCGAAAGGCCAGACAATCCCGGACCGCGAGCAGCAGAAGCCCAAGAAGACAAGGTCGCAAGACGAAGAGCAGCCAGGGATCAGCCGCGATGTTGAGGATGCTCACGGTGTTAAGCTGCGGTTGCTGACCCAGTGGCTAGAGTCGGGTGGCGTGGGTTTCGATCGAAGCCCCGACGGACCCCACTCTAAGTGTGAAAGCTGTTTGCATGACTGACCTCGAGTAGTTTCCTGAGGGTACTCTGGTCTCTCTTTGTTTGTTTGTTTGCTTGCTTGCTTGCTTGCTTGTCCGTTTGTTTGTTTGTTTGCTTGCTTGCTTGCTTGCTTGCTTGTCCGTTCGTTTGTTTGTTTGTTTGTATGTTTGTTTATTTATTTGTTTGTTTTTGCATGTGTGTGTGTGTGTGCGCGCGCGCACGCGCTTGTTTGAGTTCATAGGTATTGTCGCATTAGAGAACAAAGAAAATTTAATTCACCTGTTTTCTCCAGTGATAATAAAGCTTCAGAATACACATCTGCTTATAACACTGATTTCTAGAAAACACGACAGGCCATGAAAAGAAAAACAAAACCAAGAGTGCAAAAAGTCGACTCACTACAAAGAAACATCAAGGTATATACATATCAAAATAAAGACCTCAGGCATTGATTCTGTAAGCAACTAGCTACGAGGCTACCATTGACTCCACAAGCCTAACTTTGTCTAAACTCTTTGAGTAGCCAAGCATGCCGGCCAGTGCGTGTCATCAACGGTTGACGCCCTCTGACAAGAACGTCAGGAGCATGCTGTGCCCGCTTCCTCAGCAGCTCTCTGCAAGCAGAGATGACGTAGCAGGCGTCAGTTTGGCCGTCAGCTGTTCAAGCCAGCGGAAGTTCAGAGCCAATCTCAGAACGACTTTTTCCCTCTTGAAAGTTTTTTTTAAATGACACAAAACTTTGTATCCTTCCATGGGAACGCCAAACGAGCTCTTCACAACCACCACACTGTGGTTCACAACGGTTTCTCTAGTGAGTCTGAGAGGCAGGAGGTCTTCCTCAGATCTTACCCTTCTCCAGGTCTTCACTGTGACCAATAGGAGTACGCCTCCAGCTCCAACAAAAAATGGTCCTTGCCCTTTGAAAAGTCTTTACGGTTTGAGGTTAACCAGTTTGAGAGACTGGTAAAGAAAAATGCACTGAAGGGTATTAGAAACTTTTGAGAGCGTTTCAAAGGAAGACGAGCAGTTTCCATGTTCATTGACAGATAGTGAACCTTTTTTAATGAGATTTTTCAAAGTCTCTTTTTTTAAAAAAAGCTGTTTTTCAGTATAAAAAACATATATTGAAAGAATCTCTTCTTTTGTCTGTACTTGTGTGAAGTGGAATTTCTCCGTGTTCTGCGAAAGGACAAGATTAATTTTCTGAGCATATGAAGTGTGTAGGCTTGTATCTCAAGGAGGTTATTTGCTCAGATTTTTGGTTATAGCCCCGAGTAATAAGAAAAAACACATCTCACTAAATTTTAAAGCACGGCACATCTTTACAGAGTCTGCCTTGTGTGAAGTTTTATGTCGATGATTCATTTTGCTAATTGCTCCAACAGGATGCCAGGAAACTTACCAGTTTCAGAGCGGTGTGGTCAAAAACTGTGCTAGAAACACTGATGAGCAGCTACTGTAGCTATATTTAGACTACAGATGTGATAATAATGCTTTTATATCTTACACCGACAGTTTAAAAAAAGACGCCTACATCAAGATAAAACTATTCCATCGAGAAATATATCCCCGAGCGATAACTCTTGAGAAAGGAGCCTTTGATCAAATCAACAAATTGATGTCCTGAATGGCTTTGTACACAATCCTCCATAAGTCATCGACTGCGTTAAGAAGATAGAAGTAAAAATAAATAATAAATAATAAAGTAAATACCACACAATAATGAGTATTTACATATTAAATAAACTCCATTCTTTAGTACAAAAGCTATGGAAACGGAGGTTACTGAATAATTAAAGCTTGTCAAAGCACTAAACACAAACATCTTATGGACATAAAGCCCAAATAAATATTTAAAGCGAACCTAAAGTGTAGGTAATGCAAACAACTTACAGATCTTTGCCAAGGTGCAAATCTGTTTAAAATTTCTTGATCAAAGGACCTTAAAATTTTTATTTTTGAATTGTAAAGATCTCTTTGCTACGAAAAACACGCTTCCAGAATCTCTTTTCATCATTGACTTCCAGAGCCTTGCATCCTGACAGCCAGACGCCATTGCTGTTCCACGCACAATGATGTTACATCCCTTGAGACTCCAACAAACTGACAAGTGCAGACAACAGTTTCACCGATCCTCTTGAGGTTTTTAAGAAATGTCGGCTTGTAAACATTGATTGACATGTTTATTGTTTGTAACATTCTAGTGGACGTGTCTGTTCCTAGTCTGCTTATCTGTTGTTTGCCAATATATCTATCTACGACCAAAGGTAACACCTTCCACCTTCATTGTATGTCTGTATGTCAGTTTGTCTGCTTCTTCGCTATCTAGTGATGGTTACGGTTACTGTTAGGTATGACTGTTGTTTCTAGCATTTTCGACGAGGGAAAATATTTTTACCAGCTACATTTTGTACAAACCTTGCCTCAGTTTCACCTTTGCTGCACGTTAGACAAGAGATGCTGTTTCCTCGACTTTGGGTCTCATACAAAATACTATTTTAATAGCCCCAAGTCTTCAAAGGACAGTTCCAGATACGAAAAATAAATCTTCCAAGGTATCTTTGAGAGGGTCAACGCTTGGTTGGACAGAGAAAGAAGGTGAGAACCGTGACAGAGTGGACTGGCCATTCCATGCAGGACCTGCTCACCACTACTCAAGACAGGCCTGTGGTGAGATTTGTCAGTGGCTGTGTCTATCTAGTGTTGCCCATGACGACCACCAGAATTAACGGACCCGCACGGCTGCTCGTCCCTTGGTACCAGTCCAGGGATAAATGTGTGCATGTGCGTTTTGGTGTTGCACGTGTGTATCATTAAGCACACGCATATCTACTCTAATTACTGCGCATGAATGCACGCTCGCGGATAGAACTCTAGACTACAGGTCAGTGACTTGACCTCTGACCTGTCCCCGCACGAAAGTTGTATACAAACACGTGGTTGTTACTTGATTTGTATACATGTGTAAGGAGAAGATAACCAAGTGAGCTTTAGTCGTTGGAGAATGCAGTTACCTTGGGATCAATTAATTTTCCAAGGGTCAAACACATTCCTTCTCTCTTGCTACCTTTCCTGTCCCTTAAGTGGTCAAGTACATATTCCACATCTGGGTCAACGGGCGGGAGAATGATGTGTCACGTGGGGGTCGAACATGCACGTACATGCCGATGGTCTTTTAGAGGACGATCCATTCATAAGGACAAAAAAGATCGTTCATTTTTTTAAAAATGTCTTTCTGTGCTTTTTTTAACAAGCATAGCTAGAACAAGATTTTAATATTGGTGTTTAATAAAGTGTTCAAGCTCTAGCAGATAGAGAGGGTTCAGTTTGTATAGTGTTTGCTTACCGAGACTAAGGAACACGGTGTAATGGAGTAGCCGAGACTGTATAAGAGACTATCTTAGGGGTTTAGATACTTATCTCGGTTGTCACGAGGTGCATCCTGACTCCGCGGATATTGCTTTACAAACAGAACACAATCACTCATACATTCAATTACTGTTATAATTGAGAGTTGTCTTACCTTGACCGGCACGCACACACAGACGAGGAGGAGATCCGCGGTGGCGAGGGACAAGAGAAAGATGTTGGTGATGTTGTGCATCCGCCGATACCTGGCCACGGACACGATGACCAGTATGTTTCCGGCCAAGCCCATCAGCAACACCAACCCGTACCCGACCCCATTCACCACCATCTCGTTGACGGGTAGACTGCCCACCGAATCGTCGTAGTCGTAGTAGTAGTCAGTGCTGTTGTCCCCCGCCGTGCTGATGCCGTTGCTGGCGTCGCTCTCTACGTCATCATCTACGTGAAGATTACGTGACGTGAGCGAATGGTTGGCGGCGTTCACGATGTCTTCGTTCAGATGGAAAGAACGCGAGTGGAGGGCACTGAGACTGTGAGTGGCAAAGTAGTCAGAGTGAAGATCGTTCCACATGATGGAATGATTGTTGTGGAACTTAACGTTCCCACCTTTCACTGGCTAATCACACTGGCTGTGGACCTCCCCGTACTGGCACATGTTCAAAATCTTTAAAATGTCACAAATTTTCTCATCCTTGAAGCACTCAAAGTTTCATCCCGAACTGTGTCCTTAATTTCACAAGAAGGTTCGTATAGTGCTCACCAAAAACTCTCAAATTAGAGAAGTTCGTAAAGGTTAGTTTGTTATTAATGTCTTACTCTAGGCAAAGTCTTTATTTTCTTCTATTTACTTGCGCATGTTTAATTCTTGTGTTGTGCTTTTTTTAAGGATATGTTCTTATTAGAAGTACATCAAAACTACTTGTCTCAAAATGTCAAAGTTATTTTTGGGAGGACAAAATGAATAAAAATCTCTATCCGAAAGATAATCACAAGCGATCTAAATATTTTAGACACACTGCTACAAGTAACGTTGGTATTCACACAAGAAAATGGATCCTCTTCAGGCTGGCCCACTCTTTTCCATCATTTCCTATGTGAATAATTGCACTTTAACATCTTACACAGCAAGCGAAAAAATCAAACTTTTTCCGAAGAGAAATAAAATATTTCGACAATTATTTTTTGATAAATTTTGTTGAAGGCGAACTGTAATGACTGTAATGATAAATCTCAGCCTAGTGTTCACCTCATCTCAACCGTCTGAAGTAAGGACCGAAAGAGGCGTATAGTTTCACAGACTTAAAGTCGTGCGCGTGTCCTCGTGCTCAAGGCGCCATCTCTTCTCTTTACGGAGGAGCCGCCTCCCGCGCCGGACGTTTGCGGTTCAACTGGAAGGCCAGTTAGCAGACGATGCCACCAAGCCATGCTCATACACGCATGCAGGCCCAGACGCGTGGTGGCGGCAAGAATCGCAATGGGAGGGAGAACAGGTGGCGATGAGGATGGGGGCGACTTGCTGGAGGAGTCGTGCGGACGACAACTACGATCTAATGCGCGTGCGGCGTGTCGCAGGAAATCTGCGTGCAACGGGCAGCGGGCATGGTGGGCCCACGGTCCCCGAAGGCACATTCGCCAACTTACCGGTCTGTTCCGTGGAAGTCATTAAACTGCGATTGATGGCACAACGCGCTATGCCTCCACAGATGCTGGCATCGCAACGAACTGGTTGAACTGGATGAGTAGCTGGCTGATGTTATCATCTGCTTGAGTAACTGTCAGATATCATCATCTGCCTGAGTAACTGTCAGATATCATCATCTGCTTGAATAACTGGCAGATATCATCATCTACTTGAATAATTGGTTGATTTCATCTTCTGCTTGAGTAACTGGCTGATATCATCATCTGCTTTAATAACTGGCTGATACCATCTGCTCTATGTTGAGTGAATGAATAGCTGGTTTGTTATTATTGTTTTTTGAATATGTGAGTGATTATGATATATACAAACGTCTTTATGGGACACGTTATGATGCACATACGTATGTCATTATAATGCACACGTGTCATTATGATACACATACACTTTAATATGTAATTATGATATACATGTCATCATCCTACACATACCCGTCTCCTCGTGATGCTCATGCACGTCAGTATGACACACAAACATTTTGTACATGTCATTATAATACACACTTCAAGATAATACGGAAGTCATGACACGCGTTACACGTGTCATTATGATACACATGCGGTTAAAACACAGGTCCATAGTGTAGCATTATGTCATTATATATATACACAAATACACATTCCATTAAGATACACGTGTCATTGTAGCAGACAAAAACCTTGCACGTGCCCTTTACCACTCGGTGTTTGTAGAAACAGTTTTCCAGGCGTCGCATTAATTAACATTACGAGACCTTTGCACTCTGCCATTAGGGTTACGGTTTTTAACAGAAGCTAATAAAATTACCTCATTAGCAAAATGATTAGGAGGAGATAATCGCACTTAATGAAGCTGCGCGTAGTAATTGTCTCCCTGTAGCTAGCGGAACCTTGTCCATGCGCATGCCCAGATCAAACTTGCTTACAAGTAGGGTTTAATAAGTAATCTCGTCTGCTTAGTAGAGGAGAAAAAAATGGTCCTGCTTTCTCTCCTCGTCTGGGCTGTTTTGTCCAGACAAGTAGTGAGCACCATTTTATTCAACAGCAATTCATCTGGTAAGAAAACTTATTTTGCCTAACCATGTGATATTTTTCTTTGTTTTACTTTGAAAAAAAATAAAAATTTTGTAAACTGTCTTCACATCAAAATGTATGTCTGAAATGAAGTCATTTTATATCAGTCTTAATGTCTATTAAAATGTTGACAGTGAGCCGCATAAACCGGTAATCCATTTCTCATCAACCGCTGACCAGATTTTTGTCAACCTTTTACCAATTTTCCATCATCTGCTCACCAATCTCTCTCTCGCATGACTTGCCCAGCGTCAGACCATCGCTTGCCGTGTGAGGACGGGTGGCTACAGCAGGGCCACACCTGCTACCGCTACCACGACACGCACGTACCCCACGACGAGGCCGCTCGGGTATGCCGCCTCGCCAGAGGTCACCTCGTGTCCATCTTGACCCCAGCGGAAAACAGACTGGTGACAGGTGAGAACGAAAGGCTTGCACAGGTGTGCAGGTTCTACAACGAAGCAAAGTGATTGTTAACCTCTCTCTCTCTCCCCTTCGCTCCCTCTAGCGAGCTGAATGTTTTTCAAAGTTGTCTTTTTTTTCCCCCTGAAATAATACTGTAAAAGTGCCTTGATACGAAATGTCGTAAAATTAATGACATTTTTGACAGGAAATTTGATTGCTCAGCCTCTATTATCTCCATTCCCCAGTGTGTGTGTGTGCGGGCGTGTGCAGGACTCTATCGCACACGCGCACACACAGTGCGTCGTTAATGCCACGTGACTAGTTCCTGTTGCAGAACGGAGCGATGTAACCTAGACATCTTTTGTGCCAGCTTGTATTTGTATGTCATCCTCTGTCTGCTGTCTACTAAAACGATTAGTCAATGGTCTGTTAGTGAAGCCCTCTGCACAAGGTTTGCACTTTTAGCAATCAACGTGCTTTCGTTGAACCCGTCGGATTTCCATAACGAAGGGGAGGAAAGACAGAAACAAGCAAAATATTCAGTATGAAATTAGTAAAACATCAAAAAGAAGAAGATAAGACAGCGAGGATATTTTACAAGAAATACTGGGGACAAAAGAAGCGTGCCCATGCAAATGAAGGACAGCTACTGCACATTTTTTTTATTCATCCTTGTAATCGCAGCGGAGGCAGTACACTATCCCCCTCTACGTGGCAATGCGAGGGCTAAAAGCATCTTCCCCTTTCCCCAGTGAAGATATTTTCCTTTTCCTCATCACAACCTTAGACCTCACTAAGCTAGATGCTACGCCTCAAGCCGCTAACTAATATACTTAAAATGCATTACTAGCTGACTGCTAGTATTAGTATCCAGCTTAGCGCCGCTGTTCACTCTACCCTTGGTCTTGATGTCCGACTCCCACGCTCGGGTGGTAAGTAGATTTCAATACCATTTCCATGACAACACGGTAGACAATTCAGTTTCACGCCCACGAGTTTGCAGAGTGTACCTCATCTCATGATCCTTGCCCCCGCACATCCTCCTGCCCCTGCCGTGCCTGACTCGGTGGCACTAATGCCCTCACGGAATGGACGGCTGAGGGAGGAAGGATGAGGGGCAGGAAGACTTCATGCAGCGATGTGCGGGACTAAACACAGAGCCGAGCATTGATTACCAGAGTCCACAGTGTGTCAGCAGCTCGCCATGCGCCTCCGGCCTGCACTTTGTGAGAACGAGCACTTGGTCACGTGGTAACATTGGTTATGGCTGACTTGTAACGCCCCTCCATCGATGGAACCAGCGGGACAGGAAGTACGGATCCCACAGGCTGCGCACGCACAACACGCACTCACACACACATAAACCATGCATGTGTGCAAATATATTAAAGCGTGTGTCCAGGAAGAGAAATTTCATATCACAATGAAAGGGAAAAATGAAATTAAACCAAAACTTGCTCATAAAATAATAGAACATGGATCCGTCATTATTTTGATGTGAAAATCCTTTGTGGACTTTGTAACTGTTTTGTTATAGGGTTTTGTTTATTTTAGGGAAGGGATAAGATTGATTGAATTGACTTAAAGTTTAACTTGTAAGATCAGTAAAAGCAGCGGCTGGTGCCACTCCATCGCACCCTCCATGTTTATACAACTTTATTACTGAACGCTATGAAGAAATGCGGTCTGAACCACTTTTCAAACTGCAGGCGTGAATTCTGAATTCTAAGTCATGTGTCTTCCAAGTAAGTTTTTCGAAGTTTGGAAGCAGTAATTTGCAACGAAATAAACCAATTCATTGGAGAAGAACTTCGCAATCGCATGATTCTTGAACAAAGCGAGAATAGTTCCAGAAGCAATTTTGCTGAAATTAAAGACCAAGGAGGACGAGAGCACAGAGAGCATGGGAGGCCTCTGTACTCCTCTCTGGCTGTGTCTACTTGTGTGATGTCCCCGGAGTGCCAGACAAGGCACGGAATGGGACCGTCTGAGACTCGATCAGCTTGATGTACGACTGCTCCCTGCCGTGCCAGTCACCGACACACAGCACAGAGTGTCAGAGACTGAGAGTATAGACAACTCACACACCACAGGCTAATGATGCTGATAGCTGAGGCCTGGGTAATCCATATTCCTATCAAGGGTTTAAAAAAATGTCAATGAGTAGAAAACAGACAAAAAAGCAAATGATTATTTTTAATTAGCCTTCTGACTGCGTGTTGGTAATTATTTGTGTCAGGAAGGTATTATAGGATGGATAGAGGTAACCTTGGTCTAGACGTATGTGGTGTGTGCGTGCATGAGTATATATATATATGTGTGTGTGTGCATGTGGATGTGTGTGTATTTGTGTGTACTGGCTATGTTGCTAACTCTCCACCATAGCAATGGTTTACAGAAGGCAAACGTTCGGTGGTGGCTTTGAACATGGGTGTGAACAGGTTACACCGGTGATCGTTCCCACTCGGGACTGTAGCTTAAACCGATGAACGATGGGGTGAGTCAGACAGGTCTTCAGTGATCTTCAGGGACTTCCCTTCTTGTTTGCTCGATCGCATCTGGCAATTCCAGATCGTTTATATCAACACCCAGTCTTGTTGTAAAGCTGTTGTACTGTCTGATTTGTATACTCCAATCTGCAGCTGCTCCTGTATCTACCACAGACCCAGGGGGGTACGAAGTCAAAATGAATGAATGAACACCCACAGGCTTTATCCTTCACTCCTGTCCCAGACTCTCACACGGTAGTAGTGACACTATTTTCTACAGGAAACCACCAAGGCAGTGCAGTGTTTTCATTGTGTCCCCCCGTGATGATGAATTTAAAACGTTTGAGGTCTGGACTAGACTATCTTGACCACCTGATAGCTTTCCTGTGGATCTGCATCTTTCTTGCCAACAACAAAACAATAAGTTCACAACTAAACGAATATTGTCACGTTCAGTTGGTTTTTAAGTCTACACACAACAGAAATCATATCATCAACTGGCTTCTTGTGTCTGGCCTAGTCTCTAGGTTACTGCAGCTTGTTAACACCACAGAGAACACTGTGAACTCAATGAAGGAGTGGATGAAGACAAAAGTCTTCTAATCTTCTCCAAAAGTACACTAAGCTACACCGCCTCCCACCATTCCTACTTTTTCTACTGCATCCCACTCTCGCAGACGGTGATAAATCTTTATGTGACAATTGGCGCATCACCTTTACTAGAGAACTACAGTAATGAGGTCTGTAAGTCAGTTTTTCTCCAGCTTCGCAGAATACGCAAATAAGATATTTATTGACAGTTTCTTCTCGTATCTGAATGTGTACTGTCCTGACTAGACTGATCCAACTCACTGTTTGTTGATCTTCCCAACAATCTGTTCGACAAGCTTCGGGAAATCCAAAGCGATGTTGACTGCACTGTCTTACAGTCCATAGTGTGACACCAGTCTTTGGTGGTCTACACTAGTTGCCTGTTCACACGTGCGTTGATTACACTGGGGTCTCCCTCTGCCATAGTTTTTCTCAACGGATATCTATCTCTTAGTCAAAGAGTTCAGCCGCCGCTCTTTTTCTTTCTGTGACCCCAGTGTCTCCCACCATCACTTCTCACACGAACCATCTTTAAAGACCAACCTGAATGATTTGCTTTTTGTTATTTATGTGTTTATATTTGTATGTGTTTGCATGTATGTGTTTCAGATTTTGTACACCAGAGATCACCGACGGCAGAGATGTGGGTTGGAGCCAGCAAGAGGAAGACTAAAGAAGGTGAGAAGATTGTATGGACAGACAACAGGAAGACCCCAACATACATACGTCAGGTATGAAAATTATTTATTTTACAATGTTTACCCTTTCCCCTTCTGTATCGTTAGTTTTAAGCATTGTTTCTGTGACCCATAATGATGATTGTGATAAGGATCGTGGGGCGATGGAGACTGCAGGTGATGGCTGCGTCTGAGGGCTTAGTGACAAATGTTGTGAGAAGACAGTCTCTGCAACACACTCGATTCCGTGTCTGTGGGGTCCTGCTCTTGTTCGGGTACCAGAGCATCGTTAAGTGTAGGTTTTTATGACATCCTGCTCTGACTCTCTGCTGCTGAATGTTCCAGTGTAGCTCCCAGCATCTACAAGATATTTTTGGCTTTGATCGTATCCCGGCAATTCTTGTTTGCTGCCCGCCTACGACATCTTATTTCACATGTTAATTTTATTTCCTGAATCTGGCACTTCTACTTTGGGGTAGGTAGGAACACTACGCTGATTAGCTGTGCCCTAGTCTCCTTTAGGATGGTAGGGTCTCGAAGGAGTGAAGTCAACTGAAATTGAGATTGTTTGCTTTTTGTTTTAAATTCGGACTCTCTCAATCTTGCCCTCCTTACTGAAAATGTTCTCCAGACACTTGAATTTTTATTTTATTTTAGTGACATGCCATTGATGTTGATGTCCTATTTACTTACATGGCTTTGATATTGAGAAGCAAGTTTCTTTCATACCGTAATCTTCCAGCATGTTCCTGAGCTTTGTTCTGTTGATGCGGTCAAATGCTTTTTCTTGGTCTGCGAATACACGGTACAGGTATTTGATGCATATTTATTTAATGGTCAGCTTACTTAACTATCTACGGCGACGACGACGACCTCAGTCTTTTACGTTAATTAAGAAATATTTCTCTGAGTTCCGTACACAGAGGGTATAAATCGAAGTAAATTCGATTGCTTTTCTGAAGCTCTGGAAACACATAGAAGATGAATCAGTTGCAGTATGATGTATCACATCTTTCGGACAAATGTTTCACAAGTCCACTTTTGAGATTTCCCGCGTAGTAAACACTTCAGATATCCCACATGGTAAACACCAAAGATGTTCAGTCAGAAGAAGGTAGTTAGGTGTTTGTTGACGAATATTAAATCTGTTCGTAAATCGGAAAAGCTAGGGGTCGCTTTTCACAAAATATTTTTACCCATATCAAAGTATATAAAAATTGAATCTTCCAAGAAAATTACAACTAATCTTCTTCAAATTAAGAAAAACAGAATACAAAAAAAAAATCAAACTCACAGCCTAATACGCAAAGGGACATCCACTGTTCTTCTTCATACATTTATCTTTCTGTGTAATCTTTCCCTCTCTCATTGTTTGCATATCTCCTTTGTGCCTACAAATTTCCGAATATTCGTATCGGTGTGAGGACAGCCATTAATCAAGTTTTCATGTTTTTGCGCCTGAGTTTATTGACATCGACTGAAAAACTAACTCATTTCAGCTCAACTTTTCCAAGCTCACGGAGACTGCGAGTGACAGTTCCTCCTCAGCATCCTGTGTCAAAGTCAGTGCTAACAGCCTTTGGAGACTCGAAGACTGTGACGTCAAGCTTCCGTTTTTGTGTCAAAGATACACACGTAAATAACCTGGCATTTAAACTTTTTGTGTTTCATTATTCTTTGTTATGGTAATGGTACTAGTATCTACTCTCACTTATTGAGCCTCACTCTTTCTTTGTCCCTCTGGATACAGGTTTGTTGTTGTTTATTGTTGTTATTATTTGCAGCTTGCGAGGCAGGATGGTTTGGACACCAGTGTGACAGACAATGTCATTGTTATGGGCCACCATGTCAATCACGGGACCTTATTCCCGTTTGTCCCGGCGGTTGTCTGGCTGGCTGGATGGGGGACTCGTGTGAAGCGCGTAGGTATTTCCCCATCCTGCTTATTGGTTTTGAGTCTTTTTTTATTTTTTCAGTGTTTTTGCGGGGAGGGAATCTACAGGGGTTTTTTTTCTTTGTTTTGGGGTTTTTTTAGTTTTTGTTTCCTGCTGCTGCTCGGTAGCATGGTGGTAGGACACTCAATTATGACCACGACCTTTAAAATCGTAAGGTCTTGGGTTCAGATTTTGTCTCAGTGTTTATTTCCTTCTCTCTTTACTTTTTTTTCTCTGCTCCTTTTATCCCTCTCAAGGTTGGAAGTACTTCTGTAGCCACATTAAAGCGCCAGAAGAATTTCAACTTTAATTATCTTCACCACCAACAAACCTGATGTTAGAATGGTATTGACATGAAGAAAATGTTAACCAAACATTGCCAAGGTTGTAATGTTAGACGAACATTATCCCGAAATAGAACCAAACGAAACTGATAGTTTTTAAATGTTCTTACAACACTGCCTTTATGTGACTGTTCTCTCCCTCACCTACCCATCACAATAAAATCCGCTATCATTGTAGCACAATACAGCATAATAGAACTTCTTTAAAGCTAGAAAATATAGCTATATCCTCTAGGGCTGACAAGTCAAATAATTCTTTTTATGTAATAAAACAACATAGCAAGATGAATAGAGATGGCAATAGTTTATTTGAATTTATTTTGTTTCTTTGTTTCTTGGTTTCAGCCAGCACTCTACCCGAAGGTAAGCTGCCCTTACTATAATACTTCAGCCACTGTTGTGACGTCAAAAAGGGCAAGGGGTGGGGAGGCTGTGAGCTTTGCTGCACTCAACGTTTTCACTCCACTGGTTTGGGTGACACTGAACTAGCTCGACGTAAATCTCCTATAACCTAAGGACCTTTCCCACCTCAAACCTTTCTCTGTCTTTGCTTCACAGCCACATACCATTGTCTGCGGTACCCGGATGGCAGCCTGCGGGCCAGTCTGAAGGTCAATGCCAAGCATCGTTATTTCCGACACGTGCAGGCAGTGGACGAGAGTGGAGTGCCCCTCCCGTGTCGTCTCCCCGTCACCAGAAGTGGGAACCTGCTTTACGTCCATCTGTCTTTTTTCGACGACGTGACTGGTTCCAGCACCAATGAGTCAACGACAAATGCCAACACCAGGGCCAATGCAACACGTGACATGGTTTCTGGAGCTGAGTGCATAGCCTCCGAGGTGAGAGTCAGCATTTCGAATGACCTGTATTATGTTACATGATTATGTGCAATATCTTTGCTCGTGATTACGGCTGTTTAAACTTTTACAACTTTCGGTTCAGTAGGTCATGCCAAACACTCGTCCACAAAGTTAACGACGTATGGAGTATGAGTACACAGCATTGATTGTGGAGGTTTTCAGGATAATTGCTGTGTGTTTTATGCAGCATTACTATTTTTTGTACTTTAGGTTAATAACAATTAGCCAAAAACAAAGGGAAGAATGCTCATTATCTAAAAACACCGCTATTGCGTGGTTCTTCCTACTGTACTTACTTTCAGTTGCTCTATTACTATTCTAATGTTCTGTGTAATATTCAAAATAAGGTTGAGACTGTGTGCATGCGGAATATGGTCAACTCGAAATTGGAAATCGTTGAAATCATGGTGACGTCAGAGGTCACAGCTTCACTTTTCTTGTAAGTGTAACTGGGGGAAACTAATTTGTCACTTAAGCATTTGGGATCAAAGAGAATACAAAAATTGGACTGTTTGCAACATGTGATAATGTCTGATAAGGCTAAAAGGTCACTCACATGTGCATACAATCGCCACTGGAGTCACCACTTTCACTTAAACTTTCTCCCACTCCCTCCTAATCAAGCTACAAACAGAACACCTCAATGTACCTTTATCTCCTACCATCTGTTGTCTCCCATCTCTGCACGTCAGGCACCATGGGAGATAATTGTACAAGCGACCGTTTCAAAAGAAATAAAAAATTAAATTCAACGAGAGGGCGGCAGATTCCTTTTTTTTCCACTTCCTATGTTGACTGCATTGCGGTGGCTTCCGCTGCCTGCAACCAGTTCACTCTAGCTACTGCAAAAGCAGCAATTAGACAGGATTGAGCGTTTCTGTTTTTCATCAGGTGCAAGTTAGGGCTCTTTTCTCCTTCCATTTAGTCAAGAGAATTAATACTGAGCAAAGATTGTATTTACCTCCCTTCTCAATTTCCGGTTTGATCATCCCACGAGCCGAGAACAAGGTTGTGGGTGTGTGTGACACGCACCTTTGATTCCAGCCAGGAAACAGAAGTGTCACGTGGTTTATTGAGTTCAGGCAATATGCAGACCTGGTGACCAGCGATGACGTCACTGTTGAAGTCAGATGTGATGCCGATGACGTAGATGACCTCGATCTCGATGACGTCATTTACAATGCAGGGTGAGTTTTAAACTGCTCGGTGGGTGGGTGAGTCTGGTGAGTTCGTTGGCTTCCATACTGGGTACCAACGGGCTGGTTGACTGGTTTAACGGCTAGATAATATTTGTCTTCACCTACACTCGAAGATGGTCTGGTACCCAATATTGCTGTAGAAAATGTCTAACACATGTCTTAAAGGGATTTGAGAAATCTTATTCGTCATAGTTTAAAACAACAATATGACCACAAAGAGAGATTGTGGGGAAAAGGTGTCCGAAACAAGTCACTAGAGAGGTGCTGTTGGGGCTCTATGCTCCTAGAGGAGTACCAAGGAATAAACGAAACAAAAAGAGAAAAAAAGCTCATCTTCCTTTGCTGTATCCTTGTTCTCCTTTTTTTCTTTTATCGATTTTTTAAATTTTTATTTTATGTGTTTGTTCGTTCGCTCATTTTTTCTCATTTGTTTGTTCTGTGCATCACCTTCATAAACAGAGGTCAGGAGACTCAAATGCAGGCCAGTCTGGAACACCTCAAAGTTTCCGTTTACCTGTCTGAAGCAGGAGAGGACAGTCCACGTGAACAGGTTCATCTGGGGCAAACGTTGCAACTGCACGTTCACGTATCCGGCCTGAATGGTGGGTAGAGTTACCTGAAATATTCTGTCAAATCGAAGTAGTGGGTAACGTTACATAAAACAGCAAATGCCACTCTTTTTCTGCCTCTCCGTCGTTTGCTGGGGATGTACTTGATCCAGTTTTGATCAATAAGTAAATAATTGATCGGTTCTTTGAAAACAGACTCGAACTTCTGTAAGAAAACGGCTGCTCGATTAAATGACACGTGTTTGTCAAATGGTCCATCTTCCTCTTTCATCATAAGCTAAGCCACATTAAGAAATATATTTTCCAAAAAGCACACTCAGCCCTTGAAAAAGCGAAAAAAGGCATCAAGATCTTAGTCTTCTGTGGCCAAATACCGCCACGCTTCAGGGAATAAAAACCATCATGAGCGCTTCAGAGGATTTTGCTATTTCGTATCAGTACCAGAGCTTAAAGCAACCAGTGATTTTTAAAGGACTTTCCAAAATTTTGCAGATTTTTGTTGTGTACAAGAAGATAGTGCTCTTTACTGTTACACAGATGGCTTTAAAATACCCTAATTCTATTTTAACTTTTTTGTTACACGACACCAATACATATTAACATGTCGACATGGATATATATGCACATTATCACAGACTGGATCCCTCGTTGACATATGCATATTTAAATAATATATGGTTTAAAAAAATAATAAAGTAAAATCTAAAACACACACAATTTGTATACATTGCTGGAATGGTTGTATTAAACTGCATGTGTCATAGGCAGTGTGGCGAATGTACGTTCACTCTGACAACTAAGTTGATAAGTCTGCAGATGCTATATTTAGCAGTCAATCGGGTCGTAAATATAAACATTCTGTGGTTCTTTGTTAAAGAGGATGAGTGTGCGTCACCCCACAGCTGCCGAGTGGAATACACCACTCCTCTTAACGACAGCAAATCCCAGGTGGCGCTACTCGATGAACATGGGTAAGACCGCTTGCTCTTAGACAAGTTTTGATGAACTTTCCTTCTCTTGGCCATGGTGTTAAAGCGCCATGTGGCTTTTCAAGTTTGCTTAAAAATGACATTACTCGGCTTGGTCGTCAAGTGTTATCAACAGATGAAATAGGAAGGGGCAACCACTCAGTTAACGGGGAAACGAAGTCGACTTTCAGGCTTAAACTTAACACTGGCAACGCAAGACATATGTTGATAGATGGAGACCTAAACAGGTGCATTATCCGCTCTCTCAAGGAGATCACGTGTGTAGCACGAGACCAGAAATACATCACTGTGACGTGTGCACATTTGTCAACTACGTAACATTGTACAATGAGGTTTTTTTCACCAAAATTTGATAAAGGTTGTAGTTACAGCTAGACTAGTTACTGATCATGCGCAAACGAAAATGGAATTGTCTTTCACACTAAAAATATAAGTTCATGCAACGCAAGGCTCAGAACTTAGTGAAAAAAGGAGAAATGAAACGAAAAAAACAAAAAACATTTGCAAATAGTATCGGTTTCTTAAAGTGACATATTGTTACATATTATTCCCCGTTATAAGTCATTATTATCTGAAGCATACTCCATGGTATAGAATTAACAGTTTGCTACATCCAGTCTTGTGATGCGACAGGTGCCCTATGCCCAGGTCAGTTATCAACCGCTGGATAGCTAGATCACGTGATCACTTTTCCTCCAATCCTTTTCCTGCCTTTTCCATCGGCGAGGCCAAGACTCTGACTGTTTCATGCCAAGTGGACTTCAACCTTAAGTCGTTTCTCTGTCTCCAGGTGAGCAGCTATCATGTGCAACTTTGATTTTTGTATGGTGTTTATATGGCGACTGTGCGATTGCCAAGGACCCAGATCGTCGCCAGACGCTTTAATTCCTTTGCTAATGAGAAGTTCAATGCTTATTAGGGGGTTCGGCAGGGGTTATTATCTCCCTTGCACGCAAAAGAAGATTATGTCCCTTACATCAATAACGTCCGGATCCACTAAACGTCTGTAAAATGGACCAAATGAGTGGCGACAAAGAAACTGTTTTTAAGAGGAAAGTAGCATGATTATTTGTTGTTTTGTATTTTGCCATCTAATGTTTGTGGCATCTTTGACTTGATAACTACTGAGAACCAGAATGAAGAGGTTTGTGTATGTACATTTGTTATTTCAATGTCTGCAAAAGTGAAACCATCACAACTTATATCTTTTTTCCGTCCATTTAAGGTGATCTGTATGTGCTTTCCAGAAAGGTTGCTACAAATATGCAATTAATACTGAATCCTTAAGCCTCTTATACTAGCAAAGAAGAGTTAACATGGTTGATCGAGGGAAAAAAACAGATCCATGATGAATATAGTCAGCAAAAGGAAAATACATCCATAGTTTTATCGTTAAGTGCATCGTTATCTGTCAAAAACGTATCGAAGCACTCGAGGTACCGCAAACACTATGAAGAAAATAGAGGGGAGGGATGAAAGACAAAGGACGTGGAACAATTACGAGGACGACAATGATGATGAGGAGGAGGAGGAGAATCCTTTACACTTGTATCTTTGTCTCGTGCTTCTACCTAAATGGCGCTTTCTTTTTTTCAGCCTTGTTCTGACCAAACAGTCGGCAGCCATGACAGTCACGTCATCAGAAGTCACGTAGTACAAAGGGACATAACCCTAACTGATGAGTGAACGCCGTTATGCTCGCTAGAGGTCAAGGAGGTACACTCGAAGAGTGCAAGGGAATAACAAACCGTATTTTCTTTTTCTGATTGATGTTTTATTTACTTTGTATTATTAAATTTCGGAATGTAGAAAGTGTGTCTTCGAGTTTGAAAGGAGGAACGGAAATGTCTGCAAGTCGAAAGAAATCCTAACGAAAATTTCTTTTCTCGACACTTGTGCCAAGTCTTTGGACCTGACAGTTCTCCCCTCTTGGTTTTGAGGAGAAATCAAAACTTCCTTTCCTGTGATGTTACAAATATTGGCTTCATAAGACAGTGTCTCATTAGCAAAGGCTCCAAGCTCTTGCTTTGGCTGCTGCTTTCACCGACATCAAAGGCGCTAATACAGGACAATCCAAGTGTGTACTCTAAAGATTCAGAAATTCTACAGCTCATGTTCTGTTAACTTGCTGGCAGCTTAGAGCTTCATATCATGATTTTACGGCTTCTCAACGCAAAAATAGCATTTTCGTGTGCTGTATCTGAGAATGTCGTGTCTGAAATCTGTATGTGATAAAAATTTTGGGTAAATGGCTAAAACAAAAAAAAATGATAAAACACAGCATAACTGATATAGACTCGTTTCTAAGCCGTAGTGAACATTAGGTTATTCTTTTGACGCCTTCTTAACTGCTTTTTTTAGCGGTTTTATTCAACAAATCCGTTTCCACCTACCAAATTATTCATGTAACGAGAGCTTAAGTTCCGGAAGACCCCCTTATCGCCCAGGGCCTACAGCCATGCATATGTTTAAATAATGAGCTTGCTTTTTCCTTATTTCCCCTTGGTAATTATTATCCCTGTTTCCGCCAGCAGATGTCATGATTTGCCGCCACCTGTTCCCGTCTTACATTCTTATGAAAGTCGAGGGAAACATCCAGGTACTCGTGCACTTTATGTTTTCCCTGAATATGTATCATTTTCAAATATTGATCCAACGTTATAGTTTTATGAAGAAATCCCATCGTGTGTGCGTGCGTGCGTGTTCGGTTGATCTGTCCCCTAATCATATAGGGTTATTTCGAATGTTCTACGTCTTCAAAAAGAAACAATAGAAATATAATAATTCTAACCATTTGGACTTTTGAATATTGCTTCATAAATTTCAAGATTGCTTGCTTATTTATTTGTCTGACATTAAATAACCCACCAATTGCATCAGGTGCCGATAATCGCAACGTTGTCTGAGTGAGTGCCGGCAAGCATGTGTACTCGTACATCTTTAAAACATGCTACAGTTAATCATTTGTAAAGTTCTTAACCCTTTATTTCCTGTGCGTGAATATTTGTTAACGCTATAATATGATACCTCGATCATAATCCATTCTCATCTCATGAGAGATGGGAGTCAACTGAAGCTTTACGCACCGAAGCAGTAGCTAAGGCTATATAACAAGCTGCTGGATAGATACAGACGCGAAAGTATGAGACACAAAATGGACTAAAAAGAAAAAATGCATATTTTTTAGTTCGCTGCGTGTTCTCGAGAGGATGGTTAGCTGCCCGGTGCGGTGTTCACTTCTTGGAGTTTCTTAAATGCGACTTTAACGTTTCCCGCTGCTGGGGTCTCTGGCGTTCCGATGTCCGACGCCCAGTAAAGTACTCGAGATCTTACTTTTGAGCGAAAAGCATGGCATAGGTCCTGCAGGACAAACATCATGTGCATATTACGTGCCTCTCACGTGCTTCGCCTGTCAATCCTTAACAACCTTGGGTTTTTGAAAACAAGAGGGTCGAACAGGTTTTATGAGTTAATTAAACCAGTCAACAAGTCTGATGTACGATGCCTGCCGGAGGTCAGTTAGTAATAGGTTTCATCTGTTAGTAACCCTCTCAAGTCACAAGTTTCGAGTTTTTGAAGACTATTAATCTTATAGTTTTCCCACAGAGTCGTACAATTATTATTGTTATTACTATTAAAAATTAAAATGTCTGATTTAAGTTAGTGCCCAGCAGCCAGTTTCTACAATGGACTTCAGATACTTATAAGCTATATGTCGTCCAGACTATAGTTTTCCAGCAAACATAATTAGATCATCCAGTCAAGTTCTAACAGAAATAATTAGATCGTCTAGTCTAGCTCCAGATTCATTAGGTCAGTCCTCACTGGTTCTGTAACACGTCCAAATTGATTCTATATGTGACATAATTATTATCATTATATCCTTCGCTAGTACACATAATTAGTTCATCCAGAACGGTTCATGACATAGCACCCTTCCCCCCAGACGCCTGCTGACCCAGCGAGCGAGGGCGCGGAACGCTCCTCATCTCCAACTTGATCTCCAAGTCCTCCTTCATCCTCGCAATATCACTGGAGATAACTGCAGCCGTCGCAGCTGTGTACTCAGCCATAACATTTTTCAGCATCTGTCTTAAGGTCTGAAATCAGATCACAGTAAAACATGAGTTCGCATGAAACGGAAGTTCAAACTCCAGTCACTTTTATTTTCATTTTAAACTGCTCTTTTGAAAAGTGGATATAGTTGCAGATATGAATAAATTTATTTAAAAAACCCAAAGAAAGAAATATCAACTTTAATTATAGAAAGATTATTTGTTAAACTTGTTAAAAACAAAACATCAAAGTGAAGGCCTCAAACAATAATTATTATAGCTCACAAACAAAAATATTTTCTCTGTTCGCATGACTAACTGCGGTGTTTAAGCAGTAGCCACATTTACGCACTGGGCAGCAATGATTTCCCCAAATCCAAAAGAGACATTAGGAGCTGTCTACAGAATACAGTCACTGGTCTGTAGACTGTCTATTTCACTGCTGATGAAAACGCTTTTACACTTAATGGGTGGTTTTCACGTGACGTCATCAGTTTTTGCGAGCTGCTTCAGCGGCCATTTTTCCTCCCCTCTTAAAGCAGTGGTTACTGAAGCTTGCTGGCAACTGATCGGTTATCATGGTCGTCTGCGGCATAAAAGGATGCGGAAACAAGCCCTGCAGTCAACGAAATGTTCCTCTAGATGTATCTTTTCATAAGATACCCAAAATTATTTTGAACCAAGGCGACGAAACAAGAAAACTTACAGAAGAACGACGTCGTCTGTGGAAGGCAGCCGTTTACCGAAAGGATATTACAACAGAAGAGAAGTGGAACAAAATACTTATCTGTTCGAAACACTTTGTTAGCGGTAAGAAACCAGACGCTTTCCAAATTGCTAAAGTATTTAACGTTGTTCTGCATGTTGTACACATTGTGATAAATATTTTGTTCATTGTAGGTTGGTGACAGTTCACGTGATTTGAGTGAACATCAAAACAAGACTTACATTATGCATGACCACGACTAATAAACTATAGCTATAGAGAGAGAGGATAAAAAATGTT
>SRHC01003388.1:35551-60089 GCA_004794325.1 Pomacea maculata | reverse complement strand
ACAACATCAACTAACACTGTACGAGTGTTTACGTGTAAATAACATGTTGATATCAAATGTACGTGTGGGGACATTCAGTGGAAGACTGACATTGATATTGAGATGACAAGATGTTAGGTCTACTATCATCACATCCTGACCGACAGACAGAGGGCGTTACGGCAGGACACGTATGATAAGTAAGTGCAGTTATCGCTCCATCTACAATGTCAGCGAAACTGACTTATTTTCTACTTTGTTGCTGACAAACCTGAAAGTGCGGGAAAAAAATACATGGGGATAAAAAAAGTAAAGAATGAATTACGAGATCAACCTGTATTTCAAGCATTTCTATGGTAAAAGATTGCTTAAAAGCTTGTGACGCTGACCTCGGCCTGCGAAATGTTTGGGACAGTAGCAGTGACATCTTAAGGGTCATGAACTTTATGGCTTCATAAGGAACTGCAATTAATCCGTCATGTATGGGGACTATATCGCCAAGGCTCGTTTCAATGTTCAGTCAGGTGTGTCGGACGTTGTACATGACGGTGATGATACTGGCGATGTGAGCCTGAATGATGAAGTTGTACGAGATGATTGGGATAGAGTAACCTCTGGTGCATCTAAATTCAACTTCGACGAATTTTTATATCTGCGACGAGAGCTTGGAAACTCTCTCTTGACAAAATATGCGAGGAAGCTGCGTCTGTGACACACAGTGGAGATGGAGTTGATGGCGACGCAAGAAGTGACGACGACGACTATTGAGAATCAACAGGTCCACCACCAACAAGTGTCCGAAGCCCTCACAGCGCTGGACACGTGAGGGAAGTTTGTCTTCAGGCCCCTGGGGGTAGCGACATGTTGGGACACGTGCAACGTGCGGAACACGTGATGTTATACATAAGAGCACAACTCACAGGACAGGCCACCTTGGATGAGTTCCTCCCCACGTGGACATAAAGTCTTGTGTACACACGGTCACAACATTGCTGCTCACCTGTTGGACTTTGACATCGTAATATGTTTAGACAGGATTGTGACATGCGGTGTCTGTCATACTTTCTCGATGTCTGGATGTCACCTGAAGCAAATAAAGTGTTTCCTCTATGTCACGTTTATTATGGCGGTCCCTTGAGAAACGTGAAATGGAGGTTTTACTGTAAATATTTTATGACGATTCTGTACAGTTTGTAGTAGTTATGTGAGGTTACTTTGTTTATTTACTCAGGTAAGCTATTTTCACAAAGTTAACAATAGCTATTTGTTCCAGTGGCGGAGGTGACAGTATTTATTGGTGAAGAGAATAAAGTTAGAGAGAAGAATTCATGCTTCACCGCGACATGTAAAACTTTTAGTAGACAGTAGACCGTTAGTGACAGAGAGAGAGACAGAATTTAGTAACTACTTCCAATGTTTGGTTTTGTTTCTTTTCATAGAAGTACGTGAGTACGTCAAGGCAAAAAACATTGTCACTAACTGTATCTAACCACTTGTAGCAAATAATTTAAATCACTCAATATATATATATGATTCGTCACAGCAGTTGATGTTTATTTTAATAGTAAGATGAGGTGAAGTATCCAACATTTGTTTGTTCTAGATTCTGTGGTCCGGCGACAACAGTGACTGTGCCATGCACATGTCCTCCACGTGTGAGTGTCAAGACCCTGGGTGAGGCCGTGTGGTGGACAGGAGAGTGCTACACTGCTGTAATAACACTCTTCCCGGAGCAAGTTCACCTGCTACACACGGCGCCTGACAGACTCTTTGTCATCGGACCGCCGGGTACAGGTAAAACTGTGGTGCTGCTGCTGCTGGCCATAGAGTGGCTGCGATGTGGTCACCACGTCTACGTTGTCAGTACGTGGTGGGGGAGTCGTGCAGCGTGCACCATGTTGTATCACCTGTTGCTGCAGACAGTAAAGACACAACAGTCAGCAGGTGTATCACCCGGTCAGCCTCACCTCCTGCAGTATGAGCTTCATAACTGTAAAGACGTGGAGAAGGTCGTCAACGACTTGTCACAGAAGGCGAGCGGAGGGTCGTTGTACGTCATTGCTGATGAAGTAGCGTTTGAGTACAGGTGAGATGTTGTCACGACCGGTAGTCGGACATTGCGCATTCTTTACGAAGAACGACAAGAGATCACTTCAGATTGAGACGTTCTGTTATTTATTATACGCCAAAGAGAAAAATTAAAAAAAACCATAAATTGTAATACAAGTCTTTCAAGCAAATCAATTTATACCCGACCGCACCAGTTATCACTCTTATCTGTTCTAAATCATAAGGTATACATCCTATATTGTTCAACACCGAAACTACGACAGCGCGCAGGCTGCTACAACAGTTCTCTTAATTTCACCAAGATACATACATATGTCCGTTTAAATCCACACCTAACGACACGTCTCTTCGAGCACTTTTCTAGCCACCAGCAATGTCCGTGTGCTCATTAATGTTCATCACACACATACACACAGTCCGTGTAAACCGTCTTATTCTCCCTCTAACGTTGACGGTGGAGATAAACAATGGGGGTACGACCTTCCCCCCCCCTCTCTCTTACTTTGAGTTGTCGGCATCAGTGGACAATCAAATCGTCAGTGTCCTCGACACTCCACTGCACGAATTTAAAGACGACAGCGACGGCCCTCCACGCGGTCGGTGTGTCGTCGTCGTTGTCAGGTACGAGAGTGGAGCGCACTTGCTCAACACTCCCCAGCTGTGATGAGATGCTGCCCGCCTCTAGTCGTCGGCTCGGGTTGTTCTTCTCTGGAACTTCTCAGCTCGGCGATGTCCACCGCTCCCAGTAGCAGATTCGGCGGGGAACCTTCAGCAGCAGTTCTACTGAAGTTGCAGTCCCAAAACACACAGCAACAGCAGCGGCTCCGTAGCAAACACGGTACAGCGAGTACGTCCTCAATTCACTCCACTCACAATTAACCGCCGCCGCTGTATCAATCAGCTTCTCGATCGCTGCATGGCTCTCCCAACTCGCTGCTCGATACTTCCTCTTGTTACTCGTTTCTCTCTCCCCTATCTCCGACCGACGCTACGGTCCGGCTTAAATATCCGTCAACTAACTACGCAGTTGCCTGTCACCTGGCAGAGGGGTAACACCCCCTCACCCCCCCTACTTCCTTTCAACAAACTCAGGCGCAATTTCCAAAAAAATAAATAAATAAAGGAGGCACGGACTGATCCGTGACACTGGTAGATGCTGTCTGCATTTACTGGATTACAACTATTTGGTGCTTAACAGGTGATGTTTCCTTAACAGTTGTGACACCTGATGGAGGTGTTGTGTTGTCAACATAGATTTGTTTTGAAGCATCGGCTGTTACACAGATTGTGTTGAAACACGTGTCATTATTGTGACATCACTTACTTGATGACATCATTGGTAACAATATTACACATGATACACAGACAGAATCACACATTAATAATAGTACACAGTGTAACAAGTGTAGCTACATCCTATGTTACAGTTTTGACTACAGTAACCACAACTTCCAGACTTTGTGTGACGAGCTGCGGACACGAGTTCCTCGTCTCCATCTGTGGGCGGCAAGTTTTTTCCATGACTACATACCCGCCGGCTGGCAAGTGGAATATTTAACCAGACCCCTCCGCTCTCCTCCGGCCGTTGTCAGGGAAGTCGAGCAGGACGCGAGGATCACTACACACCGTGAGGTACTGCAGTACAGAGAGCGAGGTGTGCCCGACCACACAGACGGCCCGCCAGTCACACGACTGAATCACCGAGGTCAGGGTCACTCAGGTCGCAAGCCAGGTGAATGTGTGACGTGCGGTCGTGAGGTGGCCAGCTTCCTACACAGTCTCCGTGTTAGTGTTACAGGTAGGTGTGTGTATTGTGTAGTGTAACGTTGTTTACAGTTAAACACTTACCTATGTGATAAATAACTATCGGGTGAGAGACAGTCTTGTAAATAAGACTGTTTAAGTGACGTGTGTCTCAGTCTACGTGATGACGTCACTATGCTATTGTTTATATCCATGTTGACAGGGACAAGCACAACCACATCTACAACATTGACCTCTACCAGTGGCGGCACAACACCACCCTGTCTACAGTGGAGAGACGTTCTGGTGTTGTATAAGGATGACGTTAGCGATCTGTCGGGTGTGGTCACAGGACTGCAAAAAGCGGGTATCCCAATGCGGGTGATGACGGATGATGACATCGAGGACGTGGTCAAGGCCAGCAGTGACGTGGTGTGGGTGGCGCGTGGACATCGTGTTGGTGGTCTGGAGAGAAAAGTCGTCGTCTGTCTGGAGAACCCTGATTACGGTTCAGATAGATCTGAGTATTTTGGACAGGACTTCATTACCTGTCCCCGACTTGACCTCATGTCCCGCTGTACGTCACAACTTGTGATTGTCTCCACTGATGACTAGCCGCTAGAAGGTGACTGACACTGACACTGACACACCTGTCACCTGCCGTAGTCGTGTGTCAGTCTCTTACACCAACAATTGTCTTTCACCTTATGATGTAATAGATATGACATCATTACAGAATTTTACATCACGAGATCCGTGTCTCTGTTTACAAAACAACAAGTGTCAACAAGTTTGTGTTACAGAGGGGTGTGTGTGTGTGTGTGTGTTAATGTGTCATCATATCCATTTGTGTGTCAGTCTACCAGTGTGATATCTGTGTCACTGTGTATTTAAGAGGTTGTACACGTGCTGTCAAAGGGTCTCAGACTGTAATGTCAGTGTCAGTGTTCAGTCTGATATTGTTTACTGCCAGTGGTAAACAAAGGGGACAGAACTCTGAGACTAAATACAGACACGAGTGGTCCATCAAAACCCGCTTCATTGAGTTAAGAGATTTATTGATGTAAACACAACAAACACTAGCGGCTCACTTATACAACACATGTTACAAGTTTAACTGTTTGGCACAAACACATTCACACGATGTACAAATGTTGTTTCAAATCCTTTATAAATGTCGCCCCACGTTTCACAATGAGTGTTTCAATAAAGATTTTTGTTGTTGTTTAAAACAGGTACAGACTGTTGTTAAGTGGTTAAAATAGTTTTAACAGTCATGTCACGCACAGGCACCACGTGCGCACTGTTTCAACAAAGTCAAACAACAGGCTGACAATATAAATATACAGCAGATAGCAAATAAACCAATAAATAGCAATGACAGGATACAATACTTACGCCACGATCACATGACACTGTTACAGTTTGCCAACATTTTGTCACAACACACACTGTACCCTGACCTTGACATGTCATGACACGAAATCTCACAATCAGCCATTGCTGACGGTATGTTAGCCCTCAGTGACGTCATGTGGATGGAGGATGAAGGTGGACAGCGACTTTCGTCTGTCAGGAAAGCGATGATCACGTAGGGTGACTATATCTTCTCAGAAAACTACAGAATCCCAAGGAATAGAGGGGCGACAGTGAGAGAAGTCAGCCAATAAAATGTAAAAGCAAAGTAGACCTCACCCAGCAAACAAAGACACGTGTTTGTTTTCGATAGTTCACATCACAAGAGGTAAGATTACAGACCGAGTACTAAACCTAAAGAAAGAGACGCTGCTACCGATGAAGATAATACCGCTCACTCAGGAAACAGGCAACAGAAGGTAATCCCTAACGAGCAGTGTCTTTCATCTAAAAAGAAAAGCTGACAACAACGATGTGAAAAGAACGGTAGTCAACCTTAACTAATGATAAAATAACAAAGCGATAACCAAACAAATAAGCAAATAACTTGCCCTGGCTGCCTTACAACGATCAGAAGGAAGAGAGTTGTGGAGGTCAGTGAAACACACCTGTAGGCTACCTGGTGATAAAACATGGCTACCCTTCACATTCCTGTGTATGACATCTTTGGTATGTAAGTATTCCCGAGCATGCAGTACACCCCGCAAGGTATGTGTGACCACTAGCTCTATTATATATACAATCACTAGGTCTATACACAAATAATATGTGTCTACACGATAAAGCACACTGCATCGACTGTGTGATTTTTTTCACCGGCGAACTGTATGAAGAAATCATTATGGCGGGATGTAAGAAGGAGGCAGTTGATAGGAAGTTGTGTGTAGGCGGACACGGTATGGTGCAGACACAGAAAGAGCATCACAAATGAGTGTAAATACACAACAAACACACAGATCAAGAGGAGACTTAGATCGAAGAACAAGAGAGTGCAGTCCCCTTAAGTCAGTTAGGCGAATGGACATCACTGTCGGTTTAACTGTCAGCTGGTCTCAGTATATTATTTCTCTACATTGTCGTGAACAGACATTTGTTTGCTATTTTTCTAGTAATTTCCCGTGAAATGTAATCCAGGCACTTTACGATGGACACGCTCGTAGCAGACGAACCTCAGCGTCAGTGTCGCAGGCTATTTTTATCCTGCTGTAGAGGGATAGGGCAGATAAAGATCAGCTGACGTTTGTTGTGTTTGACGTCACCAGTCGTCTGCTCAGCGCTGTTTCTAACGTACTTGTGTGGCTGTTGGCTGTCCATTGCCTCTTCTATCCTTGTGCGCATGTTTCTTGTGGAGCAAAGCTTGGAGATGAAAGTGTCCGATGGTGTCGGCGCTGGCTATTATTTCAGCCCCAGCCAAATGTTGTTGTCAACCTCGGAGTTCAGCGTGTCCTGGTCAGTCGTCTGTCAGCAGCAGGCTGTGGTGGACGTGCCAGGCGGTGCTGACCGTAGTACATGGGTGCCACTGTTGGACAAGATCCATCACTAAGCCGTTTGGGTAAATAAACGAGTTTTTTCTCCCCTCATTATAGAATTTGGAAAAGCTCTGATCGGTGAGTGCGTAGGTGGTTCTGCTTGTGCATGTGATCAAATCAGTTTGTCCAGGAACTAATATCCAACATATGTCCGTGGTTTGTCTGTTTTGCATGGTCTGCGAATGTTTATGAGGAGTTGTTTGTATTAATGATGTGTTCCACACCAAAGAGAAAATATTTCATAACCATTTTGCTATCACCACAACTGTCAATCACAACTCACCAGTACATATGCACGTCATCATAACACAAAGTCACTTTGAATTCAAAGCATTGAAAGGTCAATATCACACCAGAGAGGATCCTCTTTCATGATAATTAGTATCACTAATCTAGCTTCTCTTTTATATGGTGCAGATATGAGTGCATGTGCATTCTGTTTCATTATGTTAATTTTTGTGTGTACAAAGAATTACAACAAAATGCTTTGACTTCCTGCCTTTCAATAACTTCTTGCATATGAAGGTTCTTTAAGATACATTATAATACAATACTATTCCCTTTATTAACAGTCTTTAGGAATACAGTAAAAATTGTAGCAGCAATGTGATGGTTCGCTTTACACATCTGTTCTTTTCTCTAGAAATGACGTAACACACGCAAGAGCTGATTAGAACTTCTCGTGATAACTGTGAAGCGTGATTGGTTGTGGTGTGTCATGTGGCGTGACTGACCAATTGAACGCATGTTGCTCTGGAAAGATCTAGATGCAAGGTCAGCACTTTTCGCAAGAGACTTTTGGGGAGGAGACATCAAAGTGACTTCGCAGTTCAAGTCTTCGCGCACGTGGAAAGAGCTAAGTGACGTGTGCATGAGTATCATACTGGAAGTGTGATTGTACAGTGTTGTGAGTGTGACAGTTAAAGATAGATCTGACTCACTAGTTATCTAGATTAGGATTAAGGAGTGTAGTTAGGTAAACGGGACGACCTAGGTAATTAGCCAAGTTAGGGAATCAGCTTCTTACAACCTTGCCTGTTCTTTTCGTATTCCCTTTTATCATTTGGTAATTTTAATAATCTTGTCGTTGATTAATAATTTCTTAAATATACTAAATTATCTCGTGTTGTTATTTGGGGTGATGCGTGCTGGGGGTGCAGCAAGCTAATTAAAAAGTGTAGATCAGCAATTTAGTGTAGGCGTAGGCGAGAAATGTCGAAGTGATTTTGTGGGTGCATCGACGGTGTGTTAGATTGGGTGACAGATATCATACACCTACCAAATCCACGGAGTCCTGCCCCAGAGTTTACGACAATCTTATTTGCATTATCGAAAATAAATTGTATGTTTATTTTTCACACTAAAGTTCCTCAAATTGTTAATGATATACACTGATGAGGGTGCATACCAGCAAACATTTGTATGCATGGGAGCCCGGAGAAACTGTCGGCTTTGCCGGTGGCCTTTAAAGTTCTCAGTGCTGTCGGAGGTGAGTAACTTGCTACTCGCCACGAAATATGGCGGCCTTCCCTGTGTTCAGCCACCACCAGCTGGTGTAACTGACCTTGTAGTGGTGTGGTGGCTTGAGCTCCTTGTCGATCCACAGAGTGAGAGTAGACAGTGAAACACAGGTATCTCCGTCCTCTGTCAAGAAAGGTGAAAGCTTGGAGACTTTGTGTGACAAGCTGCTGACAGACTTGCTCACCTCCATCTGTAGGTAAATTGTTGCCTCACACAACACCTTGTCTGACTCCTCCTAGGGCGTCCGTTTGTGTGTGTGTGTGAGAGAGAGATAGAAAAGGAAAAAAGAGAACAACAACATAGACTGGTACAGAAAACATGAGACGTTTCAAGCCACAAATTGAGGCCTAAGCCTGTGTTGCTAGTCTGTGTCCTGTTCTACCAGAGACGCCGCATGAATAATGACAAACATACTTCACATATTGAACCTAGTCTGTTGTCATTAATAAAACATTTAATGTCTTGTAATTTCTATATAAACATAACGAGACATGCCTAATTATCTGTACATAAATTATTCTAACAAATCTCCATTTAAAATCATGTCAATGCTTTGGAAAAACCCGATAACATAGACTTTGATAGCAACCGTTTGTTTATTGCCGACCTGTCATGATTCCGCAATCTTGACATCCTCTTTATGATCAAGATTAAGGAGGGGTAAGTCACATACTCTCAAAAATATGTGCTTTTACCTTCTACCTGTTTGACTTAAAAGAAAGATAAGTCATTGTTATTTCGTGTAGTCACACCAATGTAAGTGGAATGCAGTGAACACATGAACTACTTGAATGCAGCGACACCACAGACTAGCGGACCTCAAGTGACGACAGACTGAAAGTGTTTCTGTCTTCAGTCATTAACGGTGTGAGCAGAAAGACAGTATGGTTAATAATAGCCAATGTAATCAGTCTGAACAATAATGAGCAGTCTGAACAGTATCGAAATGTACAAAAATATATCCACACAGTCTCTCGCACAGTTATTGTCACTTGTATTTCACGTCTCTTGTATATCCTTGCTTCATAACTTTTCATTAGACAATATTATTCTGTTTAGTCTTTTTATTTACAAATATTTCTGGTATTCAGAATATATTACATTGTATTGTATTGTATTGTATTACATGTATATTATATTATATTATTTCTGTTTACAGAATAAAATCTGTGTTGTTATCGGTTTAACATGTCTCTTAAGCAATGAGCCTTTTGATCTTGGGTTATTTTAGGACCAGGCAGTCATTGATGTCTTTCCTATACGATAAGGCATTTCATTGGTATAATATGACTGTACAATTACATTTTGTCATGTCACTATGGCTGTTGACTGTCAGCCGACTGTCTAGTCCGTCGTCACCTACACGGCATCGGCTCAGCCGCCATTAGCCAAGCTAATAATAGAACTGACACACGGCGACCCCAGGGTAGCTTCTGACACCCGGGGTGGAGAACGTAGTGACTTTCTCCTTCATGTAGAACTCACACTGTCACAGTGTCTTCACACTGCAGTAAGTACGAACCGGGGTGAGGCGCAATAAGGGGGCGGGGGGCTCGGCTCCCTCAAAAAGATATTTTAGACATTGCCGCCAATCAGGGCTTATCTCCGTAGTTCGCTATCGTAATCGCCTAGCGACACTAACAAACGACTTTATTCATGCCGACCGATTGTTTTCCTTCTGATAAGTACTGGCATAGAGAATTTTTTTTACCGGTCACTGCCTTAAAGAACAATTCAAATATTAACCGATCAAAAGATTTGTTTGCAAAAGTTTAGGAGTAAACAAACCCGGTCGGCCATCTCGACGCTTATCTTTGAACCCGCTTTTCTAAAAATGGCCGCCATTGAACTTTCACACTTCAAACGTTTATAACTTAATCCTATGATTATGATTATTAAAATCCTATAAATATTTATCTCCATTATAAATAACACCAGACAAGGCAGACAACTGTCATAAGGGTTGTGTAGTAAGTATGGTAGCCATCATGCTAGTAGCACAACAATGACACCAGTGGACACACAACTCTGATTATCAACATCGCGGACCACGATTTCTGTCCTTAGAATCATCATCGTCATCAGCAGTTGTCGATTATCAATGTCACAGACCCACTTTGACAACAACTGTTTGTTAGAGACTTGGCTCTGACCTGTTTGCGGTCGGTACTAGGCAAACAGTAACTATGGTGACAGCTACGTGCCTATCACGTACAGGGGAAATGATGGGCCCTTCTCTGTACACACATTAACACGTGGTGTGTTTCTGTACCTATACAGGTGTTGTACTCAATGTATAAAGCGACATAAGCTCGCTATACACCGAGTATAATCTTGCATACCTAACATATAAATACATTTATTGCATGTCGCCCACATCTGTTATCATCTGTAGCAGCCAGATTCTCAGGCGGAGTGAACACACCAGTCTGTTTCCCGTCCAGAGGAAAGCGCAGACAACAGACGATTCGTCTGAGACACTTGGTCCTGCACAGAGGAGAACACTGTCAACCATGTCTGACAAACAACCGTCTGCTCCACAACAGGTGAGACAAGGTGGAGACACCTGCATTTAGGTGAGGGGTGAGGCGGAGAGAGGTCAAGGAGGTCAATCGTTGTAACAAAGTTACAAATGTTCTTTAATCAAGTTAACAAGTCAGTATGTGGTCTGTCACACACCAGAGCAGTGATGTCATGGTTGTCATTGAGAATGTTGTCATCAGTCATCGTTAATTTTACGCACAATATTCAGCTTAATTCCGTCACGTGACTTTAATTGTTCCTGAAGAGATAACAATGATCAAAAATTTATTTCATACGATCTGAGCGCAACAGGTGTGCTGTTAAACCTAAGCTTTTATAAAAACATAAGTTATATTTTAAAAACAGAAATTACTTACTAGTGTTTGTGACTGATAATGTAGGCGAGGAGAGCTTTTGGTGTTTGCGTGTGTTGAGTGCGCGGTTTGACGTGAAAAAATATTTGGTGTGTCACTGTTACAGCACAATGAGACATTTACTGTTGATATACCAGAGATCATCGTCATCATCAATCATCATCAATCATCAATCATCATCAATGTGAAAGATGAATTATACAAAATTCTGTCATGTCTTGTTGTGTACCTTCTACCCTGACAAGCTGTGTACGGTGTTCATTCTCTGATGTTCACCTGTAACTGTGTAACCATCATCACAGGGAAAGCCCCGGAAAAGAGGAGGTGGACAAGAAGGTTCTAGGTGTGGTGGCCGGGTCATAGTTCACCTACACGCCGTGACCGATGAACAGGCTGCGCTACTTGTGGATACAGGTACATTCTATCTTTCGGTTGTGTTATTCGTAAAGTAACAACAGAAGGACGCAGAAAAGAAAATGACGAGGAGACACAAAACAAGTTAAGAAGATAATACAATGTAGACATGTGGAGCACATTACAAAGTTTTATTTATTTATTCGTCCCAATACTTGTAACGGTCGCTAGGGCAACACGTGGATAAACGACGAGATTAAGGTCCGTCACACGTGTCTGTCTTTAACGATGTGAGTAGGTCTTGCACGAGACGATAAGTCCTCTCCTTGTTTGTAAGACAGTTCGTCCTCTCACCACCTTAACAGTAAATTCTAGAGAGTGGAGATAACTGAGATAATTCATTATCATAACGATGTATAAAATTACTGAGATGAAAAGACATAATTATATTGAGCATATAAATCGTACTTTTGCAACAATATGCACAGAGTGCTTACAGAAGTGATTTACTAAACATAATAACCAACAACAACGCACACATCTTCCCTATGATAGAAACACACACACACACACTTGTACAACATTCACTCTCTCTCACACTCATACAGCAGAGTCAGGACAGGGTCACAGTGTAATCGTACTCAAAAGATGTGTCTTGAGTTCGGGCTTAAATGTGGTCAGAGAATCAGGGACTGACAGGTAAGCCGTTGTAGGTCAAGATGTCCCGACAGAGCAGTGATGACAAATAATCTTGTTTACAGTGAATGCGCGTCCACTGGAGGAGGTCAAGAAGAAGACAGGCGCTGATGTACACTTTGACCCCAACCCGTCACCTGTACCAGGTATGAAGATTGTCATCATCCGCGGTGTCCCATCTCAGATCGAGGAGGTCGTCAGGCTCATCAGGCAGATGACTGGCAGTCAGGTTAGTGCAGTGACTACAATATAATCATAGAGTTACAAACAGCTATCAACACTAAACAGTAGAGGCTGCAATCAACAGCAGGCAGCAAGAGTGACTGGGAGTAACATTGAATGATAACAACTGATAATCAAAAATAACAACTAACGACGAGCTGTTGTAGTGCATAACAATAAATACAGTAAATAACAATGCGAGTGATCAACAGCAAAAACTAAGAAAATTTGGCAAAGATTATTCTTCATTGAACACGACTCTCCTCGAAAAAGTAACACGATCTTCAAAACGCTTAGAAATTAAAAAAAAACATTTATTTCGTTTTGCCATTCGCAAAGAGAATTCTTCAGTGAACACGAGTTGCCAGAAAAAAGTAACACCATCTTCAAAACGCTTGGAAATTTAAAAACAACAATATTTGTTTGCTATTTGCAACTAAGTAGCAAGATGCAAAAGTAAAATAAAAGCAAGTTATTGAAGTCAGACAAACTGAGGTCCTCTTCGTACAGGCAACACTCACAGAAGAAGTTCAGACATTCTGGCTCCAGTGGGTTGAGGCGGCGTACCCTGACCTCGAGTCTCGCGCCTACTTCCTGCCTCCTGTCTACTTCAACCGCGTGCCGATGACCACAGAGACAGTTGCTGGTCAGGATGTACAGGTACTACCGTCACTTTCCAAAGAGACAGCTGCTGGTCAGGATTTTCAGGTAAAATTGCCAGCACTAGACTACACAGTTAGGTTGAATTTTCTTAAAGAAAAGCTTCGACGTGAAATGACTGCTGCGTCTTCCATTTCTCCACCTGCTGCTGTTCAGGACAGTGACTTGAGATATGATGCGGCCATGAGGCAAGTTCTCTTCTCTCTTCAGAACTGGTCAGAAACGACAGGAGAAGTGTTAGTTGGAATCACACGACTCCGCTTCGGACAATATCTGAGTGAACCTTGTTATGCTGTGGCGGCTGCCCAGTTACCCCGAGCCTCCAATCTGCCTCCTGACTTGCCACAGAACTGGAAACAGGGAAACTTCGATGTGCTTCTTATTCACCGACATTACGGTCTTGTCGTCTGCAATGTGATGTCGTACGGTGACATCACAAACGACCATAAAATGTCACAGGAGGATATTGTCAAGATCAGAAAAAAGCTGAAAGACGCCGTGTCACAGCTGGACAAGGCGGAGGCCATGTTGTCTCACCTGGTGTCCGACATCGCTCCCGGTCTGCGCATCACTAAGACCATCGCTTTCCCCAACCTCACGGCTCGTCAACTTCAACAGGCCATCTCCGGCGACACCTGCATAGCTCAAGTAAAAACTGTTTTACATCATGAAATTAAAATATTGTGTATATTTCACTTTTTTACAGACCAATTAAGTACAGTTTTTTTTTTACTCGTAAGCGACTTACGTTCCGAAGTAGCACGAGTGAGTTTGTGGAGTAATATTATATGGCCACATCTCTCTCTCTCTCACATACTTTTACAATTATCTCCCTTGTCATGCAAGAAAGCGGGTGCTGTTCAGACAGGCACCTCGGTTATGGGGACAACACTTTAACTTCCTGTGATAATCTTAGGCAAAAAGTAAAAAAAGGGTTTGTGAGGGAGGAGCACCCGGTCTCCTTTGCTTGTCCGTGTTCACTGACATTGTGAAGCCGCTTTATTTAACCGCTTACTCCTTAACTGATGTCCAAATTGAACCCTGTAAAATGTAATTTTGTAATTTGATAAATTAATGATTTTAAAAATATCCGCAAATTATATCAAATTAGTCCTTCAAATTAGAAAACTGTTAGAAAATGAAGTTATTGCAACCAGTACCTTGTTGATGCAGGGATTTTCTCTCATTCTCGGTTTCTTTCACTCTCGGTTTCGACACAATGTCCTTCGGCCACGCTGGCTTATACGAGATTGCAGCAATAAAGTTCACACATAATCCTGGGCTTCGGTGAACATTCTGTTCCGTTACACGTCCCTTAACTCGTGCTCACTGCTACTCATACACATACACACTTACAAGCCGCCAAGGGAGATAGCCCTGGTTAGTGACATCAGATGATACTATAATTTTCAAAAAGCTGCTTAGTTTACACACCACAACTGTCAAAGAATACGCTCTTTTGATCACGTGGTTGTATTTCAGGACCTGTGTCTGTGTCTGGGAACAACAGACCCCGCCGACATCCCAGGTCTGTGTCTGTGCTGTGATCAGTTGTCTGACCCCAAGACACCTTGTGACGTCAGTAGTCACGTGCTGAGGGAACTCGGACACTGGTGGCAGCGACGTGTGGCTGGGGCTGGACCTGACAGTCACATGACACGTGACGTGTACAAGACACTGGTAGCCAGGTGAGTTGTAGAAATGTATGATATGATATAAAAAAGTTTATTATTTTTGGTGTGTAAGTATTTTGTTGTCCGGAAAACAGCATGGGTCGTGATGAAGTCATTGGCTCTGTTGGTCTCTTTACTTTAAAATCGCTTGTTACCTCATTGAGTCTTCCGAGGATAAGATCATTAATCCAGCTTTTTGGAACTTGTAAGGTTAGCTTGTGAACAACTAGGAAAAACTCTTTAGTGTCTGTCTTATTTTTATTGCATTTGTTAATTGTGTAATTCTATCTATGACGCGTCCATTCCATACCCCACGCACTTCTCTTTTGTAAGCGCAAACAAACTTTAACCGAGCTGAGTGAGTACATTACTTGACAGGTGTTGTAGTACTGTGCTGGAAGATTTTGTTTCTAAGTGCCTCCCGCCGCTTGGCAGATCAGACCACATCATTGTTCACCTGCTACACACATACACACAGCTCCTTCAGCGTGAACCGTCAACTATACGGTGTATAGGACCTGGACATTTACAGCAGCGGAGTCAAGTAGAGGTCACTTCGATGCCACCCATTGGGATTTGGTTTTCTTGCTCTGTGGAACCAGCCTTGACTGTCTGGCAGACATGATCACCTCTTACATCACCTTTTCTAAAGAGTCTGTCATCCCTACCAAGCAGACCTGCAGCTACCCGAATAACAAACCATGACTGAGTAAAGAGCTGAAAGACTGTCTCAATGAAGAGAAATAGCTTTAATGAGGAAGACAAACAGAACATGAAAGAAAAAGAGAAGTAAAAAGCAAAAGCAAATATGTCTAGGGTGGAACACAGAAACAAGGAAGGAAAAGGACTTAGAGAGGAAAACGCAAAGAAAGCATGGAGGGGAATAAGCATCATGCCGGGTAGAGAACAAAAGAAACTAAGAGTAAAATGTGCTGACTCTCTCATGTTTGTTAAAGCTTCTTTCACATCACAAAAATCTTTACCAAGACGGACACATTTCAAGTTCATTGTGTTTAACACCTGCGTGACATCCTGTCACGTGGTTGCGTGTCACGTGAAGGGCGACCTGCACCAACGCTGTAAAGTATGTTTGTACATGATGCAGAGTATAGCATCATCAGCACGAAGCAAGAGGTCTTCACGGCTAAAAACAGCGACAACCATCACTGCCAGAAGCCCGGTCGTACTGTTACCTGCAGTACAGATATGTATGGCCGCCTTGACACTTAATTATGGTCACAGGATGTTTAGTTATTGTGCAGCGAAACAACGGAACTCTCTCTCTTTACATACCCGCCACCTACTCACTATTGAATCCTTTACACGTGCACTGAAAACACACCTCTTCCGTAAACATTACTCATAACAACCTTTCCCATAATGTGTAGTCCTTTTCAGACCTTTCTTTCTTCCTCTTTGCCTTTTCTTTGTGATTTTATTCTTCGCTAGTGGTGTTGTTATTTTTTATTGTTAATATGCTATTTGTTTTCCTGTCCATCTTTTGCTATGTTTTGTACTTGTTCTCAAGCGCTAATTTTTAAGTAAACACTATTCTGTAAGAGAAGTTGCAAGTAAGTGAGGAGTATTATATAAAAAAAAGAAAGTATGCCAAAAATCACCACTTCCTAACCTTCAGGACTGTCTACTCAAGGGATTAAATAACCCAAGAGCTCTAAATGTGCCCATCAGTCGACAGATACTAAAGAAAAAAAAAACGAAAGCAATGACGGATTGCTTGGTTATCCAGAATTTTTAAACATCAAATGGTCAGACTCGTTTGTTTCAGGTTCTGTGGTCCGGCGACAACAGTGACTGTGCCATGCACATGTCCTCCACGTGTGAGTGTCAAGACCCTGGGTGAGGCCGTGTGGTGGACAGGAGAGTGCTACACTGCTGTAATAACACTCTTCCCGGAGCAAGTTCACTTGCTACACACGGCGCCTCCCACACTCTTTGTCATCGGACCGCCCGGTACAGGTAAAACTGTGGTGCTGCTGCTGATGGCCATAGAGTGGCTGCGATGTGGTCACCACGTCTACGTTGTCAGTACATGGAGGGGGAGTCGTGCAGCGTGCAGCATGTTGTATCACCTGTTGCTGCAGACAGTAAATACACAACAGTCAGCAGGTGTATCACCCGGTCAGCCTCACCTCCTGCACTATGACCTTCATGGCGGTGACGACGTGGAGAAGGCCGTCAACGACTTTTCACAGGCGGCGAGCGGAGGGTCGTTGTACGTCATCGCTGATGAAGTAGTGAGTGAGTACAGGTGAGTTGTACAGCGTGTGATGTGATGGTAGACACACAGGTAGATGCTGTCTGCATTTACTGGATTACAACTATTTGGTGCTTAACAGGTGATGTTTCCTCAACAGTTGTGACACCTGATGGAGGTGTTGTGTTGTCAACATAGATTTGTTTTGAAGCATCGGCTGTTACACAGATTGTGTTGTAACACGTATCATTATTGTGACATCACCTACTTGATGACATTATTGGTAACTATGATACACAAACAGAATGACACATTAATAATAGTACACAGTGTAACGCGTGTAGCTACTTCCTATGTTACAGTTATGGCAACATAATATGGAACTTCCAGACTTTGTGTGAGTTGCTGCTGATACGAGTTCGTCGTCTCCATCTGTGGGCGGCAAGTTGTTTCCATGAAACTTTACCCGCCGGCTGGCAAGTGCAATATTTAACCAGACCCCTCCGCTCTCCTCCGGCCGTCGTCAGGGAAGTCGAGCAGGACACGAGTATCACTACATACCGTGATGTACTGCCGTACAGTGAGCGAGGTGTGCCCGACCACACAGACGGCCCGCCAGTCACACGACTGTATCACCGAGGTCAAGGTCACCCAGGTGAAAGGCCAGGGGAATGTGTGACGTGCGGCCGTGAGGTGGGCAGCTTCCTACACAGTCTCCGTATTGGTGTTACAGGTAGGTGTGTGTATTGTGTAGTGTAACGTTGTTTACAGTTAAACACTTACCTTTGTGATAAAGAAGGAACGGATGTTAGTGACGTGTGTCTCTCAGTTTACGTGATCACGTCACGATGCTATTGTTTATATCCATGTTGACAGGGAGAAGCACAACAACATCTACAACATTGACCTCTACCAGTGGCGGCACAACACCACCCTGTCTACAGTGGAGAGACGTGCTGGTGTTGTACTGGGATAACGTTAGTGATCAGTCGGGTGTGGTGAGAGGACTGCAAGAAGCGGGTATCCCTTTGCGGGTGATGAAGGATGATGATATTGAGGACGTAGCCACGGCCCGCAGTGACGTGGTGTGGTTTGCATGTGGACATCTTGTTCGTGGTCTGGAGAGAAAAGTCGTCGTCTGTCTGGAGAATCTTGATTACGTTGTATTTAGACCTGAGTATTTACGAATTTGCAACCTTACCTCTCCCAGACTTGAGCTCATGTCTCGCTGTACGTCACAACTTGTGATTGTCTCTTGTGACTACAAGCCACCAGAAGGTGACTGACACTGACACACCTCTCACCTGCTGTAGTCGTGTGTCAGTCTCTTACACCAACAATTGTCTTTTACTGTTTGTCCTCTTCTACTCTGTCTATCAACACGTCATCACCTTATGATGTAATAGATATGACGTCATTACAGACTTTTACATCACTTAGCCGGTGTCTATGTTTACAAAACAACAAGTGTCAACAAGTTTGTCCGTTTCAGAGGTGTGTGTGATAATGTGTCATCCTATCCGTGAGAGTGTCAGTCTACCAGTGTGATATCTGTGTCACTGTGTGTATAAGAGGTTGTACACGTGATGTCAAATGGCCTCATCAGACTGTAATGTCAGTGTCGTGCACTAAAGTATTCAGTCTGATATTGTTTACTGCCAGTGGTAAACAAAGGGGACAGAACTCTGAGACTAAATACAGACACGAGTGGTCCATCAAAACCCACTTCATTGAGTTAAGAGATTTATTGATGTAAACACAAGAAACACTAGCGGTTCACTTATACAACACATGTTACAAGTTTAACTGTTTGGTACAAACACATTCACACGATGCACAAATGTTGTTTCAAATCGTTTATAAATGTCGCCCCTACGTTTCACAATGAGTGTTTCAATAAAGATTTTTGTTGTTTGTTTAAAACAGGTATGTCACGGACCAGTGCGAGCCTCCTTAGTTGTTTCCATGATCGCACCTGAGTTGGGTGGAAGGAAGTGGAGGGGGAGCGGGGTGGCGTAGCCAGCCCTGTGTGTGTGTGTTGCCCCTCTGCCATGTAACACCACAACTGCGTAATTGAGGGACGGATGTAGAGATCGTGAGCACCACGTAAGTTTCGGACCTCACGTGCGGCTGGAGGAATGCATACACCTGGTTTAGTTGACTGGGGGTGAGGATATAAGCCCGACCGTAGCGTCGGTTGAGAGGGGAGAGCCATCAATGAATCGAAGAGCAAACAGCGACCAGCGTGCCTCGAACATCGTACTTCGAGCATCAAGCTTTCTATCCACGGGCGGCCAGTTTTACCTGTGTGGTTACCGGTGTACCTTTGTGGCTCACCGACTGGCTGCTGCTGCTTTGGGATTGAACCACAGTCTACTGTGGTTTAGCAAGCTCACGAGTAAGTTTGCAGGAGTTTCCACGTTGTTCCCACTGCTGTGTGCGGGGGAAATAATCGCCGTACGGACGAAGAGGGTGCTGAGGGAAGAAGGACCAGAGCCGGCGATCGAGTGGAACGGGTCCCAACCAAGCTTCTGAGGGTGTGGAGCAATTTGGGCTCCACCCTCGTTCCTTTCGGCAAAGACAACTCCGACGACGGGGAGGACTGTCGCTGTCCGTGCCGTCCGTGGAGTGTAGAAGTTACCGCCGTATGTTCTGCTGATGTCGTTTTATCAAAAGTAAGACTTTTCCTTTTTCTATTAGAGTTCCACAAGTAGAGAGGAGGGCGTAGGTGTCGTACCCCCTCCAGCGGTTACTCTCCTTCTTCTGGGTTAGAGAGAGTAAGACAGTTGAGTTGAACTTTGAAGGCGTGTATGCAGCATTGCTGACAGTTGAAAAGCACGTGGACTTCTCGTGTACCAAGAAACAGTGCTCTTGAGAACTTTGTCATTTTTGAATGTACATGTATATTTATTAACGTGCTTAGAAAGCTGTAGTGGATTAAGTTAGCAGTTTAGGAAACTGCAGAAGACCTGCCTGCGAGCGGTCTGAGGATTTGTATTTAAATTCATTAAGTGTGCTGTGTTAATTTGGATATTGTAGTTGTGTACGAGTGCAAGAGTAGAGTGTAAACTGTTCATTCTGGAAGTTTCGTGTGTAATATTATATGGACGTCCTAAACTGAAGTGATCTCGTGTTTGTTTTATTTGAAAGAACCAGCAGTCCGACTGCCGGTCGTGACAAGGTACAGACTGTTGTTAAGTGGTTAAAATAGTTTTAACAGTCATGTCACCCACAGGCACCACGTGCGCACTGTTTTAACAAAGTCAAACAACAGGCTGACAATATAAATATACAACAGACAGCAAATAAACCAATAAATAGCAGTGACAGGATACAATACCTACGCCACGATCACATGACACTGTTACAGTTTGCGAACATTTTGTCACAACATGTGATGATCAGGGCGAAGATAAAACGCGTCTGTACCTCTGTGTGTCGATGATCTATTTGACTAAAGAAAACCTTTTCCCGATGTGTTTTGATGGAGTCAACACATGTATAACTTAGGACTAGACATTTCATTGTATGTTTGACTGCAGCTGTACTGTGTCTTGGGGTCACTTTGCTAGAGCGGTGAACTGTGTTGTGGTGGTGGTTATTCTTGTGTTGTATGTTTTGTTTTGTTTTTTTGTTTTTTTTTAATAAATGGTCTCAAAAACAGATGAAAAAAAATCTCGAAAGAAGCACTAGCGAACGTACGTTGATTATATTTTCTCAGAAAACTACAGAACCCCAAGGAATAGAAGGGTGACAGTGAGAGAAGGCAGCCAGTAAAATGTAAAAGCAAAGTAGACCTCATCCAGCAAACAAAGACACGTGTTTGTTTTCGATAGTTCACATCACCAAGAAGTAAGATTACAGACCGAGTACTAAACCTAAAGAAAGAGGCGCTGCTACCGATGAAGATAACACCGCTCACTCAGGAAGCAGGCAACAGAAGGTAATCCCTAACGAGCAGTGTCTTTCATCTAAAAAGAAAAGCTGACAACAACGATGTGAGAAGAACGATAGTCAACCTTTAACTAATAATAAAATAACTAAGCGATAACCAAACAAATAACCAAATAACTTGCCCTGGCTGCCTTACAACGATCAGAACGAAGAGAGTGAGACACACCTGTAGGCTACCTGGTGATAAAACATGGCTACCCTTCACATTCCTGTGTATGACATCTTTGGTATGTAAGTATTCCCGAGCATGCACTACACCCCGCAAGGTATGTGTCACCACTAGCTCTATTATATATACAATCACTAGGTCTGTGTCGCGTTCCACCCCCAGCGTTGCCGGAAGCAAGCGCACAGCCGGCCAGACACGCACAGACCCTCGGCCGGAGGCAGTCAGCGACTTACCTCTCGAACCCGTGCACGGCACAAACCACGACAAAAAACGGGGAAAACGATACAAGCACGCAGTTTAATAAAAATATAATCACGAATACACGTACACACACACCCCCATAAAAACCAGATAAAAAATACACTTACGAGTACTCGTCAAAAAAACTGGGGACTGCCTCCCCGCAAAGAAAGTTACAAATAATATTCACACACAGTAGAAAGAAAAAAAAAATACAAAGTATACGACGACTTAGCACAGTCAAGTGTCCGCTCAAGGTGTTCACAGAACCAGCGGTGCCACCCCCTCTCCCTCTGGACCAGCTGTCCAGCAGACCTCACTCCCTCGTCCGGGTAGACCTTGGTCACGGAGTCTCCGCTCGTCGGCCTCCACCCTAGGTGCTCCCCCCGATGGCTAGGCCGTACACTGGCACAGCAGGGTCGCGCACACGCGCTGACGAGGCGATGAAGGCACAGGGTCGACACCATGGCGGACAGTCACACAAAAGAGGACGACGACACAGATGAGGAGCAGAAAACGTCCAGCGAAATCACGACTATGTAGAACACGGAGAAGAAGTGATACACGTAGAAGAAAACAAATGGAAGCCTGTAGAAAAAACAATTCATCCAATCAACATGCGGCACTCCAAACATTTCTCAGTTTCTAAAAACACCCTTGTACAAATACACATCTATGACCAACCTGGTCACGAAACCGCTCGCTCTCATACAAATACAAATACTTTACCGTTAGACAAGCGGCCCTTAACTCACAAATTCATATATGGAAAAACGGGTGCGTGCCACACGCGACGCGACCCGGCCATTACAAATTCTAACCTAACATTGAAAAGCGACATGTCTTTCATTCAAAACCACAAACATAGTTGTAACATATAAAAATCAGCGCATTAGCACTCCAACCGAGAACTAAGGGCTCTAAAAACTAGAATAGAGTGGCACTCAAAGAAATATACTTTGCTCACCCAAAACGGCTTGTGCTACGACCCGTCGGTCAGCTGCCCTCCACAACAGGAATGGCAGAAACTCTCCCGTGGATATCCGAGGACACTTTTCATACGAAGCTCACAGGGCTTGGGTAAAACGGCGCAGCCTACACTGCCCGGCCCACACTGCCCACATTGGCCCGGCCTCTCGCCGTCCTTTCGGACACAAAACGCTCCTCTCTCTACAGAGGCCAGTGGCGTGTTGCATAGCACGTAGCGAATCGAGCGAAGCTAGCCTAGCGAATCTAGCGGTTAGCGAAAGCTAGCGGTCCCTGTGCAACGCAGTGTAGCCGGAAGCCAGAGTTTCAAGATGGCCGACATAAGGCGAGGTTTGAGTGAAGTCTTTGTTTTACAAGCTACACCCCGTCGTGCTGTAGCCAAACCGTCACAAATAAATATCAAGCTTGCGGCCCACCTGTCCACTGAAAGTAAATCAGGACAGTAATGAAAATTCCAATGCCCACATGATCGGTTTCGTCGAAGTCATCGTTCCAGGATACTCGACGTTCCAGTTCAAATCTCACTTCGAATGTTCCCGGACGCCTTTGATGTAAGTTAACGTAATAAAATAAAGTAAAATGTAATAAACTTAATAAAATATAAATAAAAATGCCAAAATCAATTTTAAATAAAGTAATAAAATAAAGTAAAATGTAATAAACTTAATAAAATATAAATAAAAATGCCAAAATCAATTTTAAGGAATGTGAACGTCCAAGATATATATATATGCATAAATGTATCCACTAAACATATCTACAATAATGCTCACACACACACACACGATAAACACAAGCTTTCATAGAGATCTTTTGTGAAATTTTTCAGGTTCTCAAGGCTTGGATTGAGCCTCATCTGCCACAGCAACGTGGTTCAACAATAGAACAAAGCTGCTTGCCACCTTGTGGTTACTGGCACCAAAATCACCCTCCAGAATGTATTCACCTATATTTGCCATACCACGTCTATAGCAAAGCATCCATCATCAGTGTCTGCTTTTCTCTTCCACCAACATTTATTATTTCATTATATAATTTGAATATTTTGCATAAATATCTCTTGCATTTGTATCAACATGCATAGTTTCTTTCCCCATGCAAATTGAGATGTACATGTCTTTGTGTCACCATCATTAATAAGTTGTCCACCATGTGCATATATTATATGATATGTGCATTTATATTTATGGTTGGTGTGATTTAGCAGTTGTGCTTATATGTTGTCTACATACTGAAGTTGACACAGCAGCAGCAAAGTATTGTCATACACCATATGGCTGTGTATTTTTTCATCACTGTGTACAGTTCTCTCCCAGCAACCTTTATTATTTCCATTGCATAATTTGAATTTTTTATACATATCTCTTGCATTTGTATCACCACTATGATTTGTTTTTATTCGTGTAAATTGAGGAGTGTGCGTGTCTTTAATTCCTGTCACCATCCTTAATAATTTTCTTTGTCACCAGATGCATGTCATGTTCTGTGCTTTTCAAATGAACTAGAGTGTCACTTTTTGTGTTTAGCTTTGATGCAACACTTTTCCAGTTATAATTTCTCATTTGATTATCATGTAATGTGTTTATCATATAATAAATTTTCATTTGATTTTACTTATCCATGGTAGAAACAAGTGTGCTTCATTGTGTACATGATTATCAGGTAAATCAGGAGTTTTTGGTTTTTAACGGTCACAGTGAAAAAAAAAAGACATTTGTAAGGGCGTGTAAGTTTTTTTATTTAGTACTAAAATCAAGACAGTGACAATATCCTTTATTCAGTAGGGTTGTACTAATAACCGATACTGGGAGAGGTGAGGAGTCTCCTGAGACATTCCTTGCTGTTCTTGCTTCTTTGTAGGGGTGGCACATCGCTGGGTATTGGAGATCTCAGAGAGAGTGTTTACTGAAAAATAAATATTAATGAATTATGACCAATATATGAGTATGGAAAACCCAAATATGTCTAGCCTGTATGCCCATGGTAACTGCTCTTGCTGGAACAGTGCATGAATACAAAAAGTTCCTAACTGAACTTTTTACATATCTAGACTCATCTCTTTGTGGCAGAACAGACTTTTGTCACTACCCTCCCCAAAACCTGTAGGAAAAGAAGCATTAAACAATTAATACTTGAACTGTCAAATGTTTTACTAAATATGGCTATACTAAAATTATGCTTTACTTGCTTATTTATGTTATAAATGGTTCACT
>SRHC01003388.1:4923-34637 GCA_004794325.1 Pomacea maculata | reverse complement strand
CCAATCCGACTACACATTGTCTAAAATTGCTCCCGCTACACAAATAAATATGTTTCCACATAAATAATAGAGTATTTTTATTACTTATCATTAAAAGATACTTACCACTTTGTATCCGGTCCAATACTCCTTTTTAACGGGAGCATCAAAGAAACTCTCATCTGCAAACTTGAAACCGACAACAATGTCGGCCATTTTGAATAGCAAGCGTAGGACCTCCAAAGGCCGCTAGCTTTGCTACGCTAGGGGTCTAGGTTCGCTAGCTTGTAGGGGCGCGCTTTTTACACTTCCGGCTAGGTTGGCTAGCTTCGCTCGATTCGCTACGCCTATGCAACACGTCTCAGGTCAGAACTGCCACGAGGGACGCTGCTCTCTGGGGGTCACTTCCTGTCGCCCAGGGGCTGTGACCAATCGACAGCGCCCACGACACCCAGCTCACGCCAAGGCGCGTGAACGCTTTTCACGCCAAAACCTTGGACAGGGAAGGGAGGGGCCCGACCAGTGCACCCCCAAAGCTCCCACCGGCAGCACACAGCACTCAAGCCGACGTCACGTGACGTAGCAAGAGCGTGACGTAAGGCACGGCTACGGTCAGCGGGAGAAGGCCTTGACCTTTCCCCTGCAAACTGTACAAAAAACAGCCGTCCACCGTCGTCTGCTGTGAGCTGCCTTACTGAACAGGAGCGTCCCCAGGCGCTGACAGAAAGGCCGAAATCATGACACGCGACAGTCTGTACACAAACAATACGTGACCACTAACTCTATGCTTTGTTGCTGATTTGTCTGACATGACTTTTGTCAGTCTTTAGACACAACGGTCCACACTGGTCCATACTGGCCCACACTGGTGTACAATGGTCCACACTGGTCCCATATGCTAAAACAACTACAAGTGTCAGTGAAGGAAACACAAAATCAACTTCAGTGCAAAGTCCAAAGATGGAAGAAGAGGAGACAGTAGCAGTTGGTGGAGGAAGATGTCTGTTGTAAGAAATGACGCAGCACAAGAACTGAAGAACCATCCTAAACAGAGGCAAACGGTGTAACAAACATCACAGATGACTAGGAGACAACAAATATCAAAAGATCACACATGAGTAGGAGTACCTCCATTAAAACTCATAACCACAAAGTTTATATACGTCTTTGCTGTCTCGCTCTTACATAAAGATTTAAATAAACGTGTGATAGACAGAAGGTAGAATAGGAGAAACACCGGAGACATCTGTGTCATGAGATAACTAGGAATAGCCCTATAACCACAGGGTTGATGCTGCACTTCTGCTTCCTACACAAGTCAACCGAACTTGCTGCTAAACGGGTAGAAGGGGAAAGGGTCAGCTGATAGGCGGCGCTACGTCAGGTGGACACAACAGTCGCCCTCTGGCGGCACCAGGACGATGGGATGGACAAGAGGCACAAATGTCTCACCGCTGTTTCTCCCCCGAATCAGTTGGGCCTGAGAATTGCTGGCCACTTACGTCAGTATGTACATAGTGCTGGTCGAGATGTACCTAGTGCTGGTCGAGATGTACCTAGCGCAGGACGACAGCGACCTGTGTTGTTGCAACCAACTGGACACAGTAGTGACTACGAGTATAGACGCCATTGCTGACGGTTACTGATGTGATGGTAAGTAAGGAGGTACAGTGGGCAGGGGTTAGTCACAATGACCACCTGTCTATTAGGTGCTAGCGATGTGTCGATTGGTCAGTTGTTACGGCCTCGAGGTGATGAGAGGGACACGTGGTGACGACATGCAAGTGTCAAGCGTGTCACTGCTGGTGAAAGGGGGAAACAACGGTCGTCAAGAAAATCTGAGAGTCCTCCACCTGACAAGAGACATTCGTGTGTGGAGAAAATTAAGTGTCGAATGTGTGTTGTGTGTAGTAGTTAAGGTAGAGACTTATGATACCTGGATTGTCCCCAGGGGATCGTAACGTGACTTCAGAAAACAAGCCATAAGTACAATTTTAAAGTAATTGCATCTTTTGTGAATTCTGTAGTAAAAACTCGTGATTGTTAATAATTTTCTTGACACACTTAATTACCTTCAGTTCCTTATTGGGGACGTACGCTGGGGGTTTGAGTCAATAGAATTATTTCTAGCAAATTAGTGTAAGTGTTCGCCTACAGGACACTGACAGTCTGCATTTATCATGGTTTTGAAAAAGTAATTTAGCACGATAATTGCAGACTTTGAACGTCTGAATAATCCATAGTGTCGATCGCTCATTCTCTCGCTGTTTACATTTGACAATTTCTTCTGATAAAATTTTAATCTCTGAATGGGAAAAGTTTGCTTTCCTAGCGTCTTGTTACCATGCCTACAAGAACAAGGAAGTAAATGGTAGACAATCACGTGAGGCAACGACATGGTCAACATCCTAGTTGTGCGGTTTAATTTTTGTCCATCAAACACGAGACTAGTAATAGTTCTCTGCCCCCACCACCACCCCTAAAAAGGAGCTACTGAGTTTAATGCATTAAAATATGTTAATACTTAATCTTTTTATCTTTAGAAAATGATTTGCTTTGAGATCAACTTGATAAGCGTGTGTAAAATAACATGAACTTGTATTAACGAAGTCTATGTTTGCTTGTTGTTGTTTACATATATTATAATTATTTTTTTATATCTCTTGACCATGTACCAATGTTCCTGCTATACTAAGAATCAGATAGAACATTATTAATCCTATAAAGGCATGTTCATTTTTCGATTGTTTTCAAGACTAGCAATTTGCATGACCCGCTGTCAGCCGGCATTTTGCCCAGCAAGCAAATAAAAATTACAATAAATGCTAGAATTTCAAATCAGATAGGATTGCGAATGAAGATGGTTTTTGAAAGATAATAATATTAAAGAACGTTATAAAATAAAAAAAAAAACTTCCGAGATCAGCGTGTTTCTTTATGATAATCTGACCAAAACTTTGACCAGAGATTGAAGGTGCCGGAGTTAACATCTATCGTGCTTTACCTCTTTAATTTTACCGTTCTTAATTCGTTTTGGAGTAGTGTTTCAGTTTCCTTTTCTTTAGATTGAGGGCTAGAGGTAAAAAAGTATAATTTTTTATAACTTATTCTGTTACCCTCGTACATAACGACTTGCCGTTTCTCCATTTCTCGGCTTTTCTACCTTTTTCGCACTTTGTGAAGAATCATGTCTCAAGCATGGAGCCGGGAAGCGGGTACAAAAGAAGAGGTATATGTATATCCCTAAAGAGGCCCGACAAGGATTGAGCATAAACAAGCGCCCAACCCTGTACTTTGGCATCATTGGATACAAAAGCAAGCATGCATTTTATGTAATCCTGTTGAGATACAGACGGATTGATGTACTGCTAGAAAAACTCGCACATTTTCATAAAACATATTTGCATGGCACAGAACAGAGCTGACTGCGCTGATGAATCACTCATCCTGTTTGTTGCTGCACTTTATGTTCCTGGTTGCTTTGTCGTTAATTGTCCTGAGTAGGAGGAGCAGTGAAGGGCTGATTCTATTGTTTTTACTGATCAACACAATGACCGTTAGCTGAATCCTCTTGACAAATGTACTCATGGAATTAAGAGCACTGGTTCTCATAGGGTCAACTGTAGTATCAGGCAAAGTATTAAATGTGAAATATAAAGATTCTGTAAGTTTTAAAATGGTGTCATACTTGTCTTCATTATAAAGATGTAATGATAAAATCATCATAGTAATCTAAGGAATAAATATGATCACACTATTTCTACACAAAATTGGAAACGTACGTTAAAAATATTTAATAATGTTAGAATGACATCAAAATATAATTACATAATAAAACAATGGCGTATAACTTTAAACGGTGTTGACGACATTGGGTGATGTTTATTGGACTCCAAGGTCGGCTGAGTTCGGGTGCGTGTAAGGGAAAAAGAACACAAAAGACTAGACGACGCACCCGACTAACGAGAGCTAGGATTTTCATAGAGTGGAAAATTCTCCTTGGGAACTTCCGTCCTCTTCCCTGGAACAACAAAGAGGACCAGACTGATCGATTTGGAGTTAAGATAAGGTTGTAGCATAGGGTGTTAGCGTGGGGTCGGTCAGTCCGGTTACACTTGCAGTATGTCTCAAGTTGTAAACATGTGGCTCAAGAGGTAGATAATCATAATAGGTTAATGTTCACATCGTCCTTAACTAAAAATGGACAGTTTCGTTGAGATGTGAATACTAAAGTCTATAAATCATTGAGGTCAATAATATTTCCTATCTCTTTTGCAGGTGATGGTGGCATTACAATTTTATGCTACATGCACAATGCAAGTTGTAGTGGCTGACACTTTTGGCATTGACATGGGATGAATATGGGAGACAGTGGCTACCCGCTGAGGGACTTGCTTAGTATCACCTTTTTTAAATACAGACAAGGAAAAATTCAACTGTGCCCACAGCTCAACACGGAGCACCATTGAGAGAACCAATGGTGTTCTCAAAAATTGTTTCCATTTTCTTCAGGTACAACTAAGGTAAATTCTGTCTTTGCTTTGTCAGACTTAAAATGCACAAGTTTTGCTTGTGGGCTTATTAGTATGTGTCTTTACTCCATGTTGTAATATATTGCACCCTTTTGTTTGCATCATGCTTTAGAAATACATAAACTCCTCCCCTTTAATATCCAATGCTTTAGAATATATAGTGTGACTTCAGATACATCCTTGCCAAAGTAGCAACAATCATCATTGTTCCAGTGTGCTGTCATAATTTCTAACTGAATGGTCACATTATTTAGTATTCAATTTGACTTTAGCTGAATAGCAGCATCCACCTCAATCAGTTGGTCAACACTTTGAGCAGCCAGCATTACCAATTCATTTTCCATCTGTTTTTCCATCTAGTATTTACTACCTCAGCCTGTGCCAGATTTATTTTGATTTCCATCAATTACAATTCTTTTTTAACTCGATTCAAGTTCATTGTCCAGGAGCTACAAAGTTTTTCGTTGTCTTATCTTTGTTGTGCATTCTTTTGCATCATCAGGTATTTTGTTTTCTTCAGATAACCCAGTCGACGGATGGAATTCTGGCTACTTGGTACATCACCTGGTGTGTTTTATCTGACAGTCAAAAAGATTTTTTTCAGAAATGTGCAACTGTCTAGGCATAAGCCGCTTTGATGGCTTTGAATATTGCTGTCTGGCTCTCAGTGGTGTTGATGCAGCACCAAAGAAATAATTTTTAGAACAATTGATTCATGACAATTTGACAAGGGAGCACTGAGTACTTACCATTGCATTAGCCATTAGGTTATGTAAAGGTGTTGTTTGAATTACTCTTCTGTGAAAGGTTTCTATATAAATAGATTATTATCTTGCTTGTTATTATTTGTGATGCCAAGTAACTAGTAAAAAGCAGTTATGTTGATATTTACTACATGCTGCTGGTGGGATTGTGACGTACATGTTTCTCTCTTTAGAGTTAATATTTAGCACTTTTCACTGGACCCAGGTGTAGCCATTTCAGAACTTCATAACATCTTATTTGCAACTGTTTAAGAATGTAGACACTGCACTTCCATGTCATTCAGAAGCTGATCAGTGTCTACTGGAATCTAAACTGTAGAACACTGGTACTGTAACATGTATTAGACTTGTAGTTAAAACTTGTTAAATGTCCACACTGACTGTGGATGTCAAGACAAACCTGCTGTGTACACCTCCCAAATTATGTCATAGTCTGTGTTTGGCACTTGAATTAAACAATTTATAATTTTAAGTCAGCTTTGGAAAATTATATGTAGCTTCCTTCTCTAAAGTACAAAAACCGTGGCGGCTTTTCCTTAATATTTCATGTTTTATTCAAAAATACCATCAGGAATATCTATGTGATATAAAGTACATTTTTAAAATTTCCCATTTGAAAACATCATCTGAAATGTTCAATTCATTGTTGTTATTTATGCATGAAAATAATAAATCTACATATACTTCTAACAAAAGCATTTCCATTGTTGAATTAGAAGATTGAACTGGAGTGTTCTTTATAAGTACGCATATTGCACCTCCTACATATGTCAATATTATTATTTTATTACTGTCCCATATCATGAAAGACTTCTGGAGGAACCAGCGTAAATGATTCACCACCTGTAACAAAAACTAAATGAGAAATGTATCTAGTTATTTTAAATAAATGTATTTCGGATGGAAATACTTAGTTTCAAACCGTTTGTTGTGTGCTGACTATAGGCTTTGCATTTGCATTCTCTTGGTACCTAGATCTTTTTCTGCGGATGACACAGACCTGATAAATAAATATGTGTCTAGTTCCCGTGAAATAAATATGCACAAGATGGCAAATCGTTTAGTGACTGTTTAGTTTAGTTTCTACCTGGATAAAAATATATAGAGTTAGAAAACTAGCCATTTTCTTTCATTATCTGTTTTGTTTTTTTACTTAAATTTGTAGACAATGTTTGTTTAATCATAATTGGCAAGATCAGGTCTGCCTGGAGGTCTTGGAAGAGTCTTGTGGGACTTGATGTCAGATGACAACATTTAAGACAATGTATAGGAAATAATCCCTAATGTTGGTGGTAAGTATACAAGCTGAAACGCTTTGCACTGTTTTGAGTACATTATTAACAATGTATAAAAAATACCAGCAGTTTGAAGCAAATAATGAGTGTATGTATTATTAGTGCATTTTCCTCTAGACAATGATATGATGTGAAAGGTATTGATCCTACATTCAGTTATTTTAAGTTCGACTGTATTTTTGTTTTTTTAAATACACTTTTCATATATCAATAATGTGGCACCAATAAACTGTTCTTAAATTATTTCAAATGAGATAACATTGTATATCTATACATTTTCAGGACCTGCACTACTTCATGATTTACAGTTTCTTAGCCTGTGTATAGTGAAGAAGAGCAGGTTGAAAACTGCTGCAAAAGGAAAAGCATATTGAAATTTTCACAAGCAATTTTTAATTGATTGTAAAGATATTGAAAGGCATATCCCATCTCCGCATCAATATGGATCTGCTTAATGGTATTTGAAATGATGATAAAAGGAAAACTACAACTTGGCTAATAACCAGTATGCAACTGATTTAAGCGAGGTGGCTGATGAGGAAATAGAGATTGTACAGTATATTAGAGGATTGTGCTATGTAATGTTAAAAAATGAGCAATTAAATTCTCATAATAAGAAAGATGATTTTTTTCATGTTTAAAAGAACTCACACAGCAACCTAACACCAGAACAAAAGCTTCTGCACCTGCTGTGAAATCAAAGACACATTTGCTGTGAAAAGAAAATGCCATTAGCAAACATATTTAGTAAAATGGAAATTAAAATATCTTTGCAATCAATTAAACTTACTGTATAAGAATTTAAATTGTCGTCACAAAATTAATACATACTGAGTTGACATAATATATATATTTATGTCCTTGTATTTTGATTAATTTTGTATCATCTCCTTTATTTACATTTGTGCAAGATTAATATTGATCATGATGCTATAGTGTTAAAACCACCCTCCCAACTTCAGTGTCATGTGATAACTAGTATAGGGCTATAGTGTTGGTGTCTCACTTCTGTTCCCTCCACAAAACAGGCGGACGCGCTGGTAAGCAGACTGTCAGAAGGTCGAATGGGTAACTGTAGGGTGTGTTTGCGGTGAGGTATGTCGAGACGAGTAGCCGGCCTTTGGCGGCACGGGGCTGTCGGGTGGACAAAGGGCCAGGAAGTCTCACCACTGTTTATCTCCCCTGGAATCAGTAAGCCCGTGACCGCGGACCGCTTACATCACGACGGACATAGATCAGAGTCAGGTTGGAATGCGGGATGGTAGTTGTCGGTGCAGGGGATCTCTCAGAGAACGGGAGAGCATCAATCGGCCTACGCCCGTTAATTACAGAAGTCCGCTGCGCACCTGAAGCAGGACAATTGCGGTACCTGTTATTGTCACCCGCTGGACACAGGTAGTGAATGGGAAGCCAGACTGGACGGCGCCGGAGTCGCCGATCGCATTGCTAGTGAGAGGGGGTAAAGAGGGGGTGTAGTTTGGGGCTGGAATAAGCCAAAGTGACCACCTGTCTATCATGTGTTAGCTATGTATGATTGGTTGTAGCTAGGTAGCAGAATGGTTGAAGGTAAGACTGAAGTATGTTTGACCAATCGCGAGAGAGGATGATCCTCGCAGATGAGGATTTAGTAGGGTGATCGGTCAAGACTCGTGGTCTTTCCGCACCAGCACTCGAGGAGGAAGGTTGTAGCTGAAATCTGTTCAAGGCTGTTCAGATTCTCTGCTGTGAGTTTGTCTGGGAACCTTGACGGCTCTAGCACAACCGACTCAGAGGTGTGGAAGACCCGCTCTGTCGCAGAGTGTACGACGCTTCATCTCCAGTAGCTGTTTGGTCGCAAACAGTAGAGGAAGGCTGGTAGATAAGCGTCGGTCCTGTAGGCGCTGTTAAGCTTGAGACAGCAGTCCGGCCTAGGGACGTGAGACAGGTACAGGTAGGCACGCGGTGGTGCCAGTGTCTCAGCGCTTGCGAGGGAGTTAGCTTCGATCGACGGAGCATCATCAACGGATTCTCGGACGTCAACATCGGAGGGGCCCCTCAAGTGACTAGAGACTTGTGTGTAAAGATAAGTGGCGAGTGAATGTGCGGTGTGTATTAGTTAAGCTGATTAGTGGCTCATGTTACCTAGACTAGGGATTAGGATAACGGGACACCCTAGCTAACGACCATTTTGAAATTGTATCATTTTGCCATAATTTGTGTAATCCTCTCGATGATTAATAACCTTTTATACACTAAATTGCCTTGAGTTGTTCATTGGGGTATGCGTGCTGGGGGCTCGAGCTGATTAAAAGTGTTAATTGATAAGCAATTTAGTGGAGAGCACGCGGAAAATGTCGACGTGATTTGGTAGAGGTATCGAGAGTGTGATAGACCGAAGGACGGAATCACAACCTCTACCATCTCCACGGGCTCTTCCCCAGGAGTTTCGCGACATTCACGACCTCTACATCCGTCAACTAATTACGCAGTTGCCTGTCCATGGCAGAGGGGCAACACACACACACCCGCTCCCCCCTCTACTTCCTTTCACCAAACTCAGGCGGGATTGCCGAAAAACAAAGGAGGCACGGACTGATCCGTGACAAGTCATCAGATGAGAAAATAAACACGGAAAGCTTGATGTGGACTGATTAGCAGACTGTGAAGAGAGAATTTCCCTTCTCCATGACCACTCAACTGCCATCCTTGATTGCTTTCATTCAGAGTTGCAACCTTGAACTTTGAAACAGTGAAGCTGTTTGTTTGTTTAAACCTAACTCTATCTTAGTTCCTGGCTCGAGATTTGGCCCTTTTGCCAGTACAATTAAGTCAGCCTTCGTGTGAGGATTTCTTTATTAATATATTTTTGCATTTGTTCATCGACTGAGTGATCAGCTGACACCAGAGGCAGCAACCACCATAATCATTTGCTGACGGCACTATGAGGAACACCCAAGAATGTACACAATGATCTGAGTTTATGACAGCATGTGGTTGTCACGTGGTCACTTTAATTAGGACACGACAGACGCCTACAGTTGAGGTCTAGTCTCGAATAACAAGCCACCGGCCAGGTACATAATTACAGGGATTGTGTGTACCCGCTTGGAGAATTCTTTATGGGGTACACGACCTTCACTGATAAACACTCTGTAAAGTTGAATGTCAGTTAATCTTCTTGTTTATTTTAGAGTATTGCACTGTCTTCTCAAGGCCTTTTATTGTTAGAATATGACTTCAATTACATTTTGTCATATCACTATGGCCGTTGACTATCAGCCGACTGTCTACTCCGTCATCATCTACACAACATCGGCTCAGCTGCCATTAGCCAAGCTAATAATAGAACAGATACACGGCGACCCCCCAGGGTAGCTTCTAGGACTCAGGGTGGAGCGCGTAGGGACTTTCACCTTCGTATAGAACTCACACTGTTACAGTGAGTAGGAACAGGGGTAAGCGTTATGTGACTAACTGGTCTCTCGTTTTAAGTGGGTGCTTTTTTCATTCATTTTCGACAATAAAAAATATTTTAAAAAAATTCCACAACCCAGGTCTCACATTGGGGAATTCTCACGACCGACATTCGGACATGCGCATTCTTTCCAAAAATCAAAACTCGAGATCACTCCAGTTTGGGACGTCCGAATACTTAATACACAAGAAAACTTCAAAAGTAATTTACAATACAATAAATTTCAAAATCAAGCAGTTTAAGCAATAAACACTTCTACACGCACACCAACAATGTCAAACTCACAATAGCACACACCCAAAATTATTGCAGAAACTAAGACCGCACACAGGCTGGTCTTCAGCAGTTTCTAAACCTGCAAACTTAATTCGACAATGGCTACCAAAATATTTGAATTTCTAGACATTATAATTGTAAGGTCCATACAGCACTTTTCTAATACACAAGAAAGTCCACGTGCTCATTGGTGCTAAGCAACATCACAAAAATAAAATATCAATAGTCTTACTCACACTGTGTAGATGAAGGTGGAGAGTAATAATGAGGGTACGAAAGCCCTCCCCTCTATTAGTGGAAAGTCTTACTTTATGTTTTGCTGACACCAGTGGAAACTGTTGGTGTCCTCGATAGCTCACTCGTATGTCCTGCGTCAGAGGTCCCCCGGCCGTAACGGTGCGGTGCACACGGACGTGTCCATCCTCCACTCGCTGCACGGAAGACAGCGAGGGTTACCTCCCCGTAGTCGATGGGTTGTCGTCGCTGATATGGACAAAGATGGAGCCCAATTGCTCAACACTCTCGGCAGCGTTGATGGGATGAGTTCCGCCTTATCGCCAGCTCCGATTGCTCTTTATTGTTAATTGTTTATTGTTTATACACACTCAGACCCACAGGCATAACAAGAGGTCAGGACGGCTGCTCTAGTGTAAGTCACATGAGTGCTTGTGACAAACACCACTAAAAGCACTTGACAAGAACACATTTCTCATTAAATAAGAGACTTTGTTTTGAGAAAATCCGATAACATAGACCGCACTGATATTCCGCCATTTTGTCATTCAACCGTGTGCTCAGATTAACAACTGTTTAAAAGATGGTCAATAGTATGGACACATACACGGTTTATGTTCCCAATCTACTTATTCAATGAAAGGTGAGTATGCATTACTTTGAGTTGTGCTATAGATTTTCATTCGCACTAGTTGAAGTCTTCATTTTCTTCATTTAGTTTATGTGGCTATGTGAACATACTCTCAGTTACTGTCCATGTTAGGATGTAAAATAATGATGTCGCTGTACATCTGACATATTTGCATTATCGAAAATGAATTGTATGTTTATTTTTCACACTTAAGTTCATAACAATGTGAATTATGATGGACATTGATGAGGATGAATAGCAGCAAACATTTGTAAGCATGGGAGCTCGGAGAAGCTGTCGGCCTGGCTGGTGGCCGTTAAAGTTGTCGGTGCTGTCGGAGGTGAGTAACTCGCTACTCGCCAGGAAATATGGCGGCCTTCCTGTGTTCAGTGGGCTTTTCTCTGCCCGCTACAATCGAGTGCGATGTTAACAATCTCTTCTCTTCCAATTAAGGACAGACAGAGATTGGTAGAAGCACAGCCACGGAGAGCTGGTATAGATGGCACAGTGTTAGTGTGAGCTGCAACTGTCGTGCTGTTCAGTCAAATGGTTGTGTGTGAACTAATGCACCGCAATTAATTTATGAATTATTTGATTATGTATGCAGTGATCCAGTTTGCATCAAAGGGCTAGAAGAAGGAAAGAACAAGTGAGTGAGGCAAAAAATTACCTATTAATATATTAGCTGTTACAAACTGACCAAAAGGTGAATGTGTGTGTGAGCGTGAATGAGGGTGATTGTACAGTCATGAGTGTGAATATATCTATATTTTTAATATATCATTATCTTTAAAAGGGTGAGAAAAATAAAAATTCTTGAATCAGAAGCTTCAGAAACTGATGACACTGTGAAAAACATGAACTAAGTGCATTGATGAAGATATAAGGAATGAACCAAGTAGTGCTACATTACACAAAATATTTCAAGTGTTCAGACTGTTTCTATTATGGACAGACAAGCACAGCATTTGGCATGTTTAACCAGTGCTTGTATTTGTGGGGATTTGATTTTATAACCTTTTACTTTAAGAATTTTTGAAGAAATATTTTGTGTAATGTAGCACTATTTGGTTCATTCCTTACATCTTCATCCATCTCATCTAATAAGGGTCTTTTCATTTGTTGATGTCCATAAAGAATGGAACTTTTAGGCATTGAGATTGTGAGTATAGTAAGGTGATAAAGTATTTGTATGTTGAGCAGCTTTTTAAGTTTTTTAGAGTTGAATAGATAATGAAATTACAAAGTATACAGAGCCTTTCATTTCTAGGGTTTTATTTTGTCTACATGTTTCTTGTCTACATGTATTGGACTTGCAATCCTTTCGTGTGGTGCATTGAGCAAATATTTACACATGTACAAGCGCCTTACAAATTCAATTATCAATATTTTATATATAAGTTTACTTTATTTTCCATTGGAGTCTGACATCAAGTTGCTGTCGATAATTACAACTACTTTTGGAAATTCACAGGCCGATGTGTCTGCATATCTTTGTCTTTTCAGCACAACCTTGATCCGGCAATGAAATTCTGTTAGGTGCTCGCCGATGCGAAACAGCGGTGACTCTCGCCACAGTACGACTAACAGTCGATTTGTTTACATCCGTGAATTCTCCACACACTTCTTGAAAATTTGATGTGAAATAATGTTATAAATTGATCAGCACTTGTTGTAGAGATGTGAATTGCCGACTGGTGACAGCAATCTCGCATGACACTTCAGCTGTCAGCGCTAGAATGTGCTCTCGTCTAAAATGAATTTTGCAATACAGTTTTAAGTCATCCAACACTTCAAACGGGTGCGATCTGTCACTAAACACCCGATTTCGTCTCGACAATCGACTTTGTTGCCAGTGAACACAGTGAAGGCCGCCGAGAACTTTACACCCGAGCCGCCAGATCGGACAGCTTCTCCGGGCTCCCGTGCATACAAATTTTTCGCTGTTATCCACCCTGAGCAGCGCTACACCCGTTTAAACCCCTTCTCCAGTGAACGTGCATACGGGGCTTGGTCTACAGACCATCGCCGCTCTCCCTTCTTTAACGATCCGCCACCGACCGTCGTTTACTTCTGATGGACAGAAGGATAGGCCGCCATTGAACTAGCGGATCTATCCTGCGCTTGTCCGTCCGGCTGCGTGTCTGCTCGACTGGCGGGAAAGCAAGAGTGCGACACCAACACTATAGCACTATACTAGTTATCACATGACAGTGACAACCCAAGAAGGGGAATAACCCACGTTCCTAACAAGACACTAAACCGCTGGTTAAATTGCCGCACCACCAGCGTATAAAGTTAGAGCTCAGAAATCAAAGTATTATTAATTACAAAAAATTTTGCTTGTGCAAAGTACATGCAATATACAAAAGTCTATGAGTAAGCCAAGCATTGTGTTTGATTGTGACAGTAAGTGGGGAGACATCCTGGCTGTTTTTCAGAATCTGCTTCATTCAGCGAACAGCTTACATTGAGTTTCCTGCAGACGACAGACGATGCTCCCCACAGACTGGGTCCTGTTGAGGGCAGACGACTGTTACCTGTCTGGTTACCTGTTGTGAGAGAGGACAGTCGCTGTAGCTGCTGAAGAGAATGGTATGCTTTGGCCATCTCCTCTTTCTCTCTCTAACACACACACAGTCTTATGGCCGTAATCCTTCAAAGTTTGTTTCCGACATTCTGACATGTAGTTAGTTCAGTCTGGGTCGGTATAGTGTCACTCATGTTACTCTAATCATCAAATTGTTTCCCGTTTGAGCAGGTCTCCTGTCACGTACACCTCACATCTAGAATATGTTTGTATTTAAATTAATCTCATTGTCACACCTGATGTTTTCACCAACAGGGCAAACACAAAAAGAAGGCGACTGTTGGTACAGGAGCTTTAGTGAAAGTCGAAGTTTACCTGCACCACGTGACTGATGCTGAGGCTGCTTGTCTTACAGACCCAGGTGAGTTGTATTTCTTGCAAATACAGACAAGTGGCATTGTGAGCAGACAGGTTGTAAGTCTTACAGAGACGGGGTGGACTGTGTTGCACGTAAATCTGTACATATTGGTCTCTACACTATATTTGTATAACTGTACCAGGTTTCTACCAGTTGTTTATTGAGAGTCTTTTATCATTTTCATTTGTATGCTGGTTTTGCAATGTCTCTGTCCATGATAGAAAGAGCCTGAACAGTATTGTCCACATCTATTAATAGATAATTGGTGTCGGACAGAGGGATTTCGCGTCTTTTTGCCACCAACAAACAATAAAGCTTCAGGAATTTTATATTTACCTGAACATTTACTAACGAGAGAATTTGTATTTTTTGACTCAGGTAAACGCTATTGCTTGCCAATATGTAAAAGTAACAGACACATGAAATCGTTTGTGCCATCTGCGGTCTAGCTGCTCAACCTCAGATAAATGTCGGTGTGTGTGTGTGTGTGTGATGTTGTTGGTGCTCACATGATTATTCTTGATGCAAGTTGTTGTTTATTTTATAGTATATATATAATTTGCCTTCCTTTCACTGTACATCTCAACGCTGCAGCTTGCAGTGAACGTGTTCTACTTTTATTTTTAACCTACTGTAACTAGAGCACCTTGCCATGTTTAAATTGCCCACTGAGACCAAGACAGTAGATCATTGCAACATCTTCGTAGAGTTCGTGACAAACAGGTTACTGTCATGTCATCATTGTAAATGTTTAAACAAAAGTGACAAAATATTAAGACACAAACGATAATCTGTACTACTGTACTGTAATCATTTAACATAATTCATATGGTTTACATTATTGAAGGTAACGCGCGCCGACTCCAGGAGGTCAGGACTCGGTCAGGTGCTGATGTACAGGTTGACCCCAACCCATCATCCGTACCTGACAGGAAGACTGTCATCATCAAGGGTGACCATAGACAAATCGACAATGCTGTCAGGCTCCTCAATCAGATAACTGGATCGCAGGTGTGGTAGCTACATTAAGGAGCGGTGAAGGTTAAAGTCATCAAAAAGAGATGTCCACGATGTGACGATGGATTAAGTCATTATTGTCAGTAAAAAAATCACGCTAATACACAGGTCAAAAGTGTTTTTTAAAAGTCATGTTACTGAAATAAAATTAGTCATTTCTGGTCTATTTTTATGTATTTAACACAAATTTAATCAAAATGCAAAATTAGCTCTTTTTTTTGTAATCGGTAATAATAATTGTGTTTATCAGAAAATTCATTCTAATAGTAATTGTCCTCGGGTTAATAGCTGTAAAAAAGCAAGTCACAGATTTTTAGTTAAGAAAGCTTATATGTTAATAATTAATGTCATTTTAAATTTAAGACTATTAAAGGGATTCTAAAGGCAAAATAAAACTGCTTAGAATCGCGTAAAGAGTAGGATCACTTTGAATCTCGTCTATTTATGTGTGTGTTCATGTGGAAAACGTTGAATGTTTTTAGTAGAATGTTGTGTTTAATAAGAGAAATTACACGGGACTCCTTGTTTGCTGAAACGAAGTCTCGTTCTCCGTCACGTGACCCTATGACGTGTGGTTTCCATAGTGGGAATGTGCTGCACCCGATTGCCACGAAAAGATGGAAAAGATTCAAAATTTTCTTTTCATCAGTTTCCAAAAGATAGAGCTTACAAGCCTGACACACAGAGTGCGTCATAGAATAAAATGACGTCAAATCTTTGCAATGACCTCAGACACTTCCTGTCAGAGACTGACGTTTTAGGAGACTGACGTCATAAGGAGACTGATGTCATAAGAAGACAAGTCTGCTTGACCATCTCGGGAAGCTATCGTGGTTTCTCGGCGGAAGGACACAAGGGTCGATTTCACTGGATTTTTTCAATTTTTATAAACACCGGCAACCGACATAATGCTGATAAGTGGTAATTAAGTGAGAAACGAATCCTTTATTTCTCCTGTATTGCTCTCGTGCTCTGTAATTGTAACTAAATATAGTTTTGAAAGGTTTGACCGTCGCCACAGCCTTATCACAAGCCTTGAGTATCCCTTTAAAATAGTTATTTTAAAATAATATACTATTTCCAAGAAAAGTAAAAGAAGTATTTGTACACTCTGTTACTTTCTTATGTAAAGTGTAAGAAAAACAAATAAACCAACAAGTGTTCTTTGCATAGTAAATAAATTACATATCAATTCAAGAATAATCGGACTAATCTTGTAAGCATTTTCACTAAAGATTACTTTGATGCAGGAAGATGTTTTACAGCGAGCACAGGAGTTTTGGCTAAAATGGGTTGAGGCCGCCTTCCCTGACTTTGACTCACTCGCCTACTTCCTGCCTCCTGTCTACTTCAACCGCGTGCCCATGACTAGAGAGACCGTTGCTGGTCAGGATGTTCTTGTCCTTCAGAAACCATCTGGACAGGCTGGTCAGTCCTGCAAAGTAGCGGTGAATCCATCTCCCGCTGCTCAAAGTTCCATTCCTCAACCTACTTCAGTTCAGGACAGTGATGTTAGAGATGATGCAGCCATGCAGCGAATTTTCCTTTGTCTGCAGAAAATGTCGCAACAGAACAGTGAAGTGTTTGTTGCAATGAGTCAACTTGAGTTCGGGCAGTACCTGGGAGAACCTTGTTATGCTGCTGCAGCAGCCCAGGTGCCCTTAGCTACAAGTCTTCCCCCTTCTCTGCCGAAAAACTGGGACAAGGGCGACTTTGATGTGCTTCTTATTGACAGGAAGTACGGTTTTGTGGTCTGTGAGGTGAAGGCTGTTGGTGACAACGTAAGAGAGCTTGGTCTGTCACAGCAGGATATGGAAAAGAACATCCGAAAGAAACTAAAACAGGCCATCGTTCAACTGGACAAGGCGGAGGCCATGTTGTCTCACCTGGTGTCCGACATCGCCTCCGGTCTGCGCATCACCAAGACCATCGCTGTCCCAAACCTCACTGCTCATATGGTAGAGCAGGCAATCGCTGGTGACAAACAACTCACTCAGGTAATATTCGTAGGTGTAATTTATCGATATTAATTCTAAACCTTTGTCCTGATGATAGAGGTCTGATGAATGTCATGTTAAGGATAGACAAGAATGACAAATCTTATGTTGGAGATATAATAGTTCTAAAATATATAAATTTAGTAGTTAAGGTTTCAAAACAATTAGTTATTATTATAATAGTTCTAAAATACATAAATTTAGTACTTTAGGTGTCAAAACAATTATTAGGGTACTCTTCTACGAAAGAATGAGAAGTAGTTCTGTTTCCTTAATGTGTAATTCAGGTCGTCTCACTTGACAAGAAAAATGTCGATGGATAGAGAGATGATGTCAACAGTTTTACCCAACTAATTAGCAAGATCTTAACGTAAGTTTGTAAGAACTATGGAAAGTTTCCAATCTTCAGCAAAGCATAGGCTAAGACAGGGGTGAAGAGCATGGAGCTCAAAGGTCGTATGAGGCATCATAACTATCAGATGGAAACTGTTTCGCACATTTTACTGCTGATCGTGAATTTTATTTCTGTAAAGGACCTGTGTCGCTGCCTTGGGAAACCACATACAAGAGATGCCGCCGGCGCGGCTGGTCTTTGTTTGACCTCTGATCAGTTGTCTGACCCCAAGACACCGTGGGACGTCAGTAGTCACGTGCTGAGGAAACTCGGACACTGGTGGCAGCGACGTGTGGCTGGGGCTGGACCTGACAGTCACATGACAAGTGACGTGTACAAGACACTGGTAGCCAGGTGAGTTGTAGAAATGTATGATATGATAGAAAAAAAGTATATTATTTTTGGTAAGTATTGTGTTGTCCGGAAAACAGCATGGGTCGTGATGAAGTCATTGGCTCTGTTGGTCTCTTTACTTTAATAAAAAAACGACTGGTATATGGATACTGAGATATATAGCTATTCTCTTACCAGTGGGTCTTTAGGCATGACTACATGTATGGAGGTCTAAAGAACCTTTTTCGCTTAAGTCTAACCTTAAGTGACTCTGCTATCTCGAGGTACCCTTAACCACGTAGAGCTGATCACGTGACTAAGCTTGAGTTGATCTTAGATGTCTGTCCTGATACTGCTGGATCTGAAACAGTGTCAAATCGTTGATTTTCTTTCTTTCCTTTATTCATACCCTGACGTATGGGCAGGTGAAAGCTTATGCTGGTCACCGCTACACGTCGTTGGGAGTAGCTACTGGATAGACACAGCGGCACGTGACTGAGGTCTGTCTTGAGCAGCGGTCAGCAGGTCCTCATTAATGTGGCCAGTCTATTCCTTTGTGTCAGCAACAGGTTTAGTCTCTGTCTCTGCGTTAACCAGCATGCAAGGTACCCCTATAAACAGTCCTACCCAGAGTGTTGTGCCGAGTGACACACATCACGCACCTTGCATCATTAGCACGAAGCAAGAGGTCTTCACGGCTAAAAACAGCGACGACCATCACTGCCAGAAGCCCGGTCGTACTGTCTGTCACCTGCAGCACTGATATGTATGGCCGCCTTGACACTTCATTATGGTCACAGGATGTTTAGTTATTGTGCAGCGAAACAACGGAACTCTCTCACTTTCATAACCCGCCACCTACTCACTATTGAATCCTTTACACGTGAACTGAAAACACCTCTTCCGTAAACATTACTTCTAACAACCTTTCCCATGATGTGTAGTCCTTTTCACACCCTTCTTTCTTCCTCTTTGCGTTTTCTTTGTGATTTTATTCTTCGCTAGTGGTGTTGTTAGTTTGTATTGCTAATATTGTATTTGTTTTCCTGTCCCTCGTATGCTATGTTTTGTTCGCTATGTTTAAGTAAACACTATTCTGTAAGAGAAGTTGCAAGTAAGTGAGCAGTATTATCTAAAAAAGAAAGTATCCCAAAAATCACCCCTTCCTAACCTTCAGGACTGTCTACTCAATGAAATAAATAAACGAAGAGCACTAGATGTATCCATTAGTCGACAGATACTAAAGAAAAAGACGAAAGCAATTGCGGATTGCCTGGTTATCCAGAATTTTTAAACATCACATGTACAGATTTGTTTGTTGTAGGTTCTGTGGTCCGGCGACAACAGTGACTGTGCCATGCACATGTCCTCCACGTGTGAGTGTCAAGACCCTGGGTGAGGCCGTGTGGTGGACAGGAGAGTGCTACACTGCTGTAATAACACTCTTCCCGGAGCAAGTTCACCTGCTACACACGGCGCCTCCCACACTCTTTGTCACCGGACCGCCCGGTACAGGTAAAACTGTGGTGCTGCTGCTGATGGCCATACAGTGGCTGCGATGTGGTCACCACGTCTACGTTGTCAGTACGTGGATAGGGAGTCGTGCAGCGTGCAGCATGTTGTATCACCTGTTGCTGCAGACAGTAAAGACACAACAGTCAGCAGGTGTATCACCCGGTCAGCCTCACCTCCTGCAGTATGAGCTTGATGGCGGTAAAGACGTGGAGAAGGCCGTCAACGACTTGTCACAGGCGGTGACCGGAGGGTCGTTGTACGTCATCGCTGATGAAGTAGGGAGTGTGTACAGGTGAGTTGTACAGCGTGTGATGTGATGATAGACACACAGGTAGATGCTGTGTGCATTTACTGGATTACAACTATTTGATGCTTAACAGGTGATGTTTCTTCAACAGTTGTGACACCTGATGGAGGTGTTGTGTTGTCAACATAGATTTGTTTTGAAGCATCAAGTTCTTCCCTAGTAGAAGCGACACGCGCCTCCTGCGCTCACTTGTGACCACATCGACCAGGTCCTTGACCACCAGGATAGGAACGTCCTCAGACGCTGGCCGTAAACATGTCCACCACCGCCACTCCTGAGTTTGTTTTAGCTGTAAGTCCTGTATGTGCCCTCGTGCCCACTCGTCAGTGACCGTCGTTACCTCACTGCCGGTGTCGAGCAACGCCATCACTCAACTGCCATAAATGACAACCTCCGCCGTCGGACACTTTCCAGTCAGGCCAGCTACACTTTATTTCCCTGTCATCCTGTCACTTTCCCTGACCGGTCGGGCTGCAGTCCTCCGAGATGGTGTCAATCGCCGCCACTTCGACGCTCTGCGCCGCCTTCTACCTCGCCTGCTTAAATTCTGGAGCTTCGCGGCGTATTCGTCGACCACCTCATCACGTTGCTGTGGCACTGATGTCGACATCTTTCCGTTCGCCGTACGCCTCCACTAGGACACCCAAGATCTTTCTCGGCGTATCTCTTGCGTCATGCGGAAGCATCATAACTCGACGTCTGGCAGGTCCCTCCAGCGAGCTCAAGATGTAACCACGAGCCGCATTCTGACACATCGGGTTTATGGCGAGAGCTAACTCGACCTCTGTTTCAATCTCGTCGACACTCGTTGGTCCACCGGCAAACTACTGAAAGCGGACTAACTAGTATGCTCGTAGAGCCTCTGCCCACCCAACGGATAGCATCATGGTCCTCTCTATGTACTAATCTTCTGTCGTGGGCTTCTGCCCGTGATGAACAAATGTTTCTTTTTGTTCAGCAGTGCTTTTAGGCCCTTGGTCACGCAAGGTTTGTTGTTAGGATAAACATACACTGCTTTGATGGACTGGTGCAATCAACACTATTTTACTCCTCACTTTTACTCCTAACTGTGTGTTAAATGTCTGTATGGGTATGTGAGCAAAGACAAATTTCTGCCCTGGGTCTCCTGGGCAGACAATAAAGTCTGTTTTGATTTGATTTGATTTGATTTGATCGGCTGTTACACAGATTGTGTTGCAACACGTGTCATTATTTTGACATCACTTACTTGATGACATCATTTATAACAATGTTACACATGATACACAAACAGAATCACACATTAATAATAGTACACAGTGTAACGCGTGTAGCTACATCCTATGTTACTGTCTTGTCTTCAGAATCAACAACTTCCAGACTTTGTGCATGTTGCTGCTGACACGAGTTCCTCGTCTCCATCTGTGGGCGGCAAGTTCTTTCCATGGAGACGCACCCGCCGGCTGGCAAGTGGAATATTTAACCAGACCCCTCCGCTCTCCTCCGGCCGTCGTCAGGGAAGTCGAGCAGGACTGGAGGATCACTACACCCCGTCATGTACTGCCGTACAGAGAGCGAGGTGTGCCCGACCACACAGACGGCACGCAAGTCACACGACTGTATCACCGAGGTCAGGGTCAGTCAAGTCTCGTGCCAGGTGACTGTGTCACGTGCGGTCGTGAGGTGGCCAGCTTCCTACACAGTCTCCGTGTTGGTGTTACAGGTAGGTGTGTGTATTGTGTAGTGTAACGTTGTTTACAGTTAAACACTTACCTATGTGATAAATAACAAACGGGTGAGAAACAGTCTTGTAAATAAGACTTTTAGTGACGTGTGTCTCTCAGTTTACGTGATGACGTCACAATGGTATTGTTTATATCCATGTTGACAGGCAGAAGCACAACAACATCTACAACATTGACCTCTACCAGTGGCGGCACAACACCATCATGTCTACAGTGGAGAGACGTGCTGGTGTTGTACTGGTTTCACGGTACTGATCAGTCGGGTGTGGTAACAGGACTGAAAAAAGCGGGTATCCCAGTGCGGGTGATGAAGGATGATGACATCGAGGACGTGGCCACGGCCCGTAGTGACGTGGTGTGGGTGGCGAGTGGATATCGTGTTCGTGGTCTGGAGAGAAAAGTCGTCGTCTGTCTGGAGAAAAGTGATCACGGTTTATTGAGATCTGCCCGACTTGACCTCATGTCCCGCTGTACGTCACAACTTGTGATTGTCTACACTGTCGACAAGCCGCTAGAAAGTGACTGACACTGACACTGACACACCTGTCACCTGCTGTAGTCGTGTGTCAGTCTCTTACACCAACAAATGTCTTTTAGTGTTTGTCCTCTTCTACTCTCAGTCTATCACCACGTCATCACCTTATGATGTAATAGACATGACGTCATTACAGATGTTTACATCACGATGTCCGTGTCTCTGTTTACAAAACAACAACTGTCAACAAGTTTGCCTGTTTGAGAGGTGTGTGTGTGTGTTAATGTGTCATCATATCCGTGCGTGTGTCAGTCTACCAGTGTGATATCTGTGTCAATGTGTATAAGACGTTGTACACGTGCTGTCAAAGGCCTCATCAGACGGTAACATCAGTGTCGTGCACTAAAGTGTTCAGTCTGATATTGTTTACTGCCAGTGGTAAACAAAGGGGACATAACTATGAGACTAAATACAGACACGAGTGGTCCATCAAAACCCGCTTCATTGAGTTAAGAGATTTATTGATGTAAACACAACAAACACTAGCGGCTCACTTATGCAACACATGTTACAAGTTTAACTGTTTGGCACAAACACATTCACACGATGTACAAATATTGTTACAAATCGTTTTTAAATTTCGCCCCCACGTTTCACAATGAGTGTTTCAATAAAGATTTTTGTTGTTGTTTAAAACAGGTATAGACTGTTGTTAAGTGGTTAAAATAGTTTTAACAGTCATGTCACCCACAGGCACCACGTGACCACTGTTTCAACAAAGTCAAACAACAGGCTGACAATATAAATATACAGCAGATAGCAAATAAACCAATAAATAGCAATGACAGGATACAATATTACGCCACGATCACATGACACTGTTACAGTTTGCCTACATCTTGTCACAACACACACTGTACCCTGACCGTGACATATCATTCATCACACATCACACAAGTTCTGAGGCTGCAGGTCAGAGAACAACTACCTGTGCCAGAGGTCGACCAGGGCAACCATGCACAGGGCCGCCGAGAGCCAGCCCGGGCCCCGGGACAGACGACCTCTCCGGGCCCCTTGTACTTGTAATCGTAAATTATTTTCCCAGTATATAATGTATGTTTACAATTTGAATCTCAATATCTACACTTCATTCAGTAACGAAATATAGACTGCAAACAGTAGGACAAGTGCACTAGGATCTACATCACTACTTGAACATAAAGTTGTTTACATGCGAGTGGTTAGTAAATGAGGACAAATGATGTTAAAGGATCAGACTTGTAGCACCCCGCTCCACAGACACCCCCCCCCCTTTAGTAAGGACTGTTACGTCAGCAGCGATGTCAAAACCTGATTAGAACAACGGGTAGAGGTATCACATCGCCTTTTGTTCTAAGTTCTGCGCTTTTGTACTAATTAGCTCACTGACGTGCAAGGAAATGTTCTCTATGTAAGTGATTTATACTTCTACATGTAAAGAGGAAGAACCGAAGAAGTAAATGCCTAAACAAGTCTTCATCGAGTGTCGTTAATAACCTCATTAAAAAAGTGTTTGCTGCGACGAACAGCAGAGCACATCAGTTATCATTTTTATCAACTTGCATAACAAACACGCAGCACCTATCGAAAGTCACTTCCTATATTATTCCTTTAGCAAAACCGCGCGCGCGCGCACATACACACACAATAACTACACACACGCATGCTGTTACACGTAAACAAATATCTGAACTGAACTGTCGCCTTCAGACTCTTTAAAGCAGAAATTCTGAATTCATCCAACTTTTTACGAAGCATAAACTCGGTAGACTTCAACCGCCATCAGTCACTAGCCGTTAAAATACCTGCTCAGTTTTAGAAGACAAAGCAACTGTTTTAAAGACTAGTTAGCTAGTAAGTGTTCATACTTTTAATATTTAAGGAGATTAGAAGGTTTTGTAAAAATGACAGAAAAATAGAAATGTTTAGCATATTTTAGCTGAATCGTAATAGTTCATAGAACAAAGTTATACAGTACTAATATTGTCATTTTACCTGCTGACTAAAAACTTTATGAGCTTTTCTCACAAACTTCATTATTGTCAGTCAATTTGAGACGCTAGTCACTCTCATTGACACTGATGTTCCTGCCTTGTCAAATGCTATTTGCCAATAAACTCGATTACTATACTGTATGGTAGTGTGCGACATCGCAGTTAGGGGGGATGGAATCTAGCACGCACACAGGGAGGGTGGAGGCTGGCAATGTGGGGGTCGGGTGGTCGCTGGCCGGGTGACAGCCACGTGACAGAGGGAAGGTGTGAGGGGGTCGACTGTCGACGGGATGCAGGTGCGCGGATGTGGTTGGGAGGGGTGGAGGATGAAGAGTAGAGGGGGACAATGAGAGGAGACAGCGAGCGAAGCCGACAATTCTTGAGAGCTTTGGACCAGACCTGGGCAAAGGCCTCCTGTCTCTGACTGGCCCGCCCGCCAGTATATATACTATACATACAGTATTAGGTAAAACTGAGTTAACTATATTAGTCCGGCCCTCTAAAACCATCCCAATTTCTCATGCGGCCCCTTGGGAAAATTAATTGCCCACCCCTGCTTTAGACTGACGGGTAACTTGAACAAATAAAGCCGTTTTTAGGAACCCTCGCTACTATGCCACTCTCACTACTATGCCACTTTTGCTCGGTCCCGGTAGGTGGCATAGTAGAGAGATTTGACTGTACAAGGTGCAAGTTGTGAAATTCCGCGCAGTGCTCGATTACTATACTCTAGGGTAGTGTGGGACATCGCAGTTAGGTGGGATGGAACATAGCACGCACACAGGGAGGGTGGAGGCTGGCGATGGGGGGTGATCGCTGGCCGGGTGACAGTCACGCGACAGAGGGAGAGCTGGAGGGAGTCTGTTACGACTGTAGCGGTAACTTGGCTGTTTAAAGATCTCAAAAATCTGCGGTGTCACACCTTCCTGTACAAAGTCACTTCAGTCATCCGTTGAACAGAGGATAGAACACGTATACAGCGGCTCACACTGTAATATTTCTCAGTATTATTTCAATGTTCAACAACTCAACGTTATAACCACATAATCAGCGGACTGCCACACAGGCTACTTACATTCTCTTACTTCCAACTCACACAGAGTACTCAACTCAGAAAAAATCGAATAACGACCACCTAGGTCTACCCCAGCTTTTTTTTATAGATCCCTTCTAAAATGCTAAAAATACAAAATATTTAAAAAATATTTAAAAAATACGCAGTACGCAGTACGCCCTGACCTTGACATCGCCACTTCCGTCAAACTAAGAATACTCAATTTCGTAACAGAGTCGACTAACGACAGGATGCAGGTGCGCGGATGAGGTTGGGAGGGGTGGAGGATGAAGAGGCGAGGGGGAGAATGAGAGGAGACAGCTAGCGCCAGCCGACGATTCTTGAGAGCATAGGACTGACAAGTAACTTGAGCAAATAAAGCCGTTTTTACGAACCCTCGCTACTATGCCACTCTCGCTACTATGACACTTTTGCTCGGTCCCGGTAGGTGGTATAGTAGCGAGATTTGACTGTATACAGCACCATATATGACAGCTTCCTTGAAGACAACTAGCGCACAATAAGAAAGATTCCGAGGTGGCTTTGGGGGACGGATGGTGGGTAGATAGTACCTCCCTTTTACTGTGAGCTTTGTAGGCAAAGAGCAAAAAGAAGGTCGGAGGCCGATGTGTTATTACAGGGCGATGCTGGTACATCGCCGGAGGTCGTGCGATCGTCCCACACCTTTAGTTACAGTAGTCCGAGTCCTCCCCTTTCCGGTGACATAACTCTCCTCCCTACCTTTATCCGGGCCATCCACCCACCGTGCGAACACTGTCTCTACACTTAAATTACCTTTCTCATGCTAGCCTCCTCTTTATCATCCTCCTCCAGCTCCAAACTTCCCGCGACACCACCGTGATCAATTTATAAACCTAATATTTGCGGGACAGCAGTGTTTAAAATGTTTTGCAATAATGTGTTCTATTTTGCTGGCTGCGATAGTATTACAAGATAAAATAGTCTCATTGTATCAAGGATCTACTGTGTAGACTAATGTAGTTGTTTGTTTGGTGATGGAGATACGGTTAAAAAAAGTCTCAGTGTTGCTTAGTAACTACGAAAAAAAGCAGCCTTGATGTCTCTCGCTTACAGGCTGCAGCGCCAGGGGCGGGCCCCCACCATGTCGGTTCACAGAGTGCACACATCAGTAACATACCTGCCTGATCTCCACTGTTCATTCCGATTTGCTTGCAGGGCCCGCCCCCTCCTCCACCCCACCCTTCCCCTTAGTGGCACCTGTAGCCAGCAATCTCATGGCACGAACGTTCTTCGGGGCGGTTCACACGCGATAAAATCTTTGGTGTCCAGCGGCCGTCGCCTCTTGGCTTGTCCAGCGAGAATATGATACCCACTTCTCACGACAGGCCCCAGCACCCCGAAATTGTATTCTACTTACTTGAAACTCAACTTCTGCATGTGTAATGCTTGGGTGTTCTGTCCTTAGACCTTTCTTTAAAAGAAAAAGAAAAGGAGAAGAAGAAAAAAAATCCACTGACCAAGGCCGGGCCCCCTTGACAGCCACGGGCCCGGGTACACAAGACCCCCCTGTCCCCCCCTCTCGTCAGGCCTGCCCCCAGGGGCCTGAAGGCAAACTTCTCTCACGTGTCCAGCGCTGTGAGGGCTTCGGACACTTGTTGGTGGTGGACCTGTTGATTCTCAATAGTCGGCGTCGTCACTTCCGGCGACTTCATCAACTCCATCTCCACTGTATGTCACAGACGCAGCTTCCTCGCATAGTTTACCAAGAGAAAGTTCACCGCAAGTTTCCAAGCTCTCGTCGCAGATAAAAAAAAAATCGTCGTGGTTGAAAGTTCATGACCCTTAAGATGTCACTGTTGCTGTCCCAAACATTTCGCACGCCGAGGTCAAGCAACCTCACAAGCATTTAAACAATCTTTTACGATAGAATCGCTTGAAATTCAGGTTGATCTCGTAATTCATTCTTTGCTTTTTTTATACCCTGGTATTTTTCCCCGCACTTTCAGGTTTGTCAGGCAACAAAGTAGAAAATAAGCCAGTTCCGCTGACATTGTAGATGGAGGGATGACTGCACTTACTTATCTTACGTATCCGGCCGTAACGCCCTCTGTCTGTCGGTCGGGATGTGATGATAGTAGACCTAACATCTTGTCATCTCAATATCAATGTCAGTCTTCCACTCAATGTCACCACACGTACATTTGATATCAACATGTTATTTTCACGTAAAAACTCGTACAGTGTTAGTTGATGTTGTGATACTAATTGTACACAGTGTATCTTACCGTGCTACTAGTGTCTTGTACACGTGACTTGTCATGTGACTGTCAGGCCCAGACACAGTCACATGTCGTTTCCACCATTTGCCAAGTTTCTTTAACACGTGACTACTGACGTTACACGGTGTCTTGGGGTCACACAACTGATCACAGCACAGACACTTGCCAACGATGTCGGCGGGGTGAGTTGTTTTTAGACAGCAATGCAGGTCCTTTGACAAAATTTGTGATATGAAAAACTTTTCGAACAGGTCAGCAAAAGAGCAGGTCACTACAAGTTTTTAACATAAAAGAGATAAAACTATTTATATTCCGGAACAACCTCTATGTATCTGAAGGTTAGATAGTTTGCTTACGTATATTTAAATGTAGCTGTACATGAGATGCTATTTAACCTAGCTAGGCCAGATATAGCTGATGTTGGTGTATCGCTACATTCCACTAACATCCGGGTACCTACTATGTCTGTAAAGATGATACACTTATCAGCTCGGTCTGCACAGGTCAGTCAAATCCTTTGCACCCACACTTTCTCTCTCTACACTCCGAATGATGTGCCAACGGCGAACAGTAAATTTCAACTTTCGGTGCTGTCTGCGTTAATGACTGGATGTTACCAAAGATTCTCTCTCACTTCCGGTATTTCATCAGGAAGCCGCTACTTATCTAACCTCACTGCATTCTCTTTCTAGTCATCTGGAAATATCAACGTAAGTCCGACACCACTGACATCACTTTACTAAATTCAAAAGCAGTACAAAAAGGAAAGCAAAACAGTTATAAAATACATCCACTGTATGTACAACATTCAACATAATATCAAAACAATCGCATACACTCTTTTGAAAATAGGGAGACTGATCCTTACCTCAGTGAGTTGTGAGTCGTGAGAGATGGCCTGCTGTACCTGGTCAGTCGTGAGGTTAGGGACGGCGATGGTCTTGGTGATGCGCAGACCGGGACAGACATCAGACACCAGGTGAGACAACATGGCCTCCGCTTTGTTCAGCTGTGACACGGCGTCTCTCAGCTTCTTTCTGATGGTCTTGACAATATCCTCCTGTGACATTTTAAAGTCGTTTGTAATGTCACCGAACGACATCACATTGCAGACGACAAGACCGTAATGTCGGTGAATAAGAAGCACATCAAATTTTCCCTGTTTCCAGTTCTGTGGCAAGACAGGAGGCAGGCTGGAGGCTCGGGGTAACTGGGCAGCCGCCACAGAAAAACAAGGTTCACTCAGATATTGTCCAAAGTCAAGTCGAGTTATTCCAACTAACACTTCTCCTTTCTTTTCTGACAAACTCTGAAGACATAAGAGAACTTGTTTCATGGCTGTGTCATCTCTAATGTCACTGTCCTGGGCTGTAGCAGGGTGAGAAATGGAAGTGTCAGCTGTTTCTGATGGAGTCATCACCGGCGTGTTTGAAGGTAACACAGCTTTATGTTGTGGTTCATGTGTTTTGGATGACTTCAGTAAAGATCCTATTTTTTTCAGAAGACCCTTTCCTTTACTAGCTTTTTCAGAAGGGGAGTCAAGAACCATGACATCCTGACCACCAATGGTCTGTCTAGTCATCGGCACGCGGTTGAAGTAGACAGGAGGCAGGAAGTAGGTGCGAGACTCGAGGTCAGGGTACGCGGCCTCAACCCACTGGAGCCAGAATGTCTGGGCTTGTGCTGACAGTGTGTCCTGTATGTAAACAAGAACAGTTTACTTGGGTCAACACTGTTCACCTTTGTATCTTTTTCATAAATTGAGTTTAAGTCATTGTATTGTCTTAAAAGTGATGTATACTTCTATATTTGTCTGAGGACAGCTATTTATATAAGAATCAAGTTTATCCAATGATATATTGGCGTTTTGCTCGACAACCTTTTGCTATCTTTTAGTAAACTTAATATGTTCTTGTTCATAGACGGACCTGTCTTTATCGGCCAAAAACTAACAAGGTGCCCATTTACAGCCTTATTGTAACTGAACATTATACCACACAAAGAGTTTTGAAGAGAGAGAAAAGAGTCGAAGTCTGACGGATCAAGGTTTGACGTGTATGGCGGGTGTGCAACACATCCCATCCAAGCTCCAATAAATTGTGATTGCTGATCAATCTTGTGTGTGATTTGCTTTGTCGTGCAGGAACACGACTTCTTTACGATTAACGAGAGCTGGAGGATGGATTCGTTCAAACTGTTCAACTTTTAGGTGCTCGAAAAAACGCGGAAACTTTAAAAGCCCGCCACACATCGCTCTGATGAATGTCTGCTTTCGATGTCTGATGTGAATCATGATGTCGACAACAAGACCGTTTGTACAACTCATTGTTGTAAACAATTCACTCATCACCAACAGTGATCAGTCACTTGAAATAAGATCGATTTCTTCCCATTTAATAAACATATCGCAGATGTTCATATGCACCGTTCATGAGGAACCCAAGCTTACGTATCGCAAGTTAGTCAAGTTATTCAGGTAAACGCTTCTATG
>SRHC01003387.1:44569-60119 GCA_004794325.1 Pomacea maculata | reverse complement strand
AGGATAAATACAAGCATTTAATATTTTCCCCATAGACTAAAATGTTCTCTCTTCGAAAAGTTTGCAGATAACATCTAATCACTTTAATATCTGTTAAACATTTTTGTAAAAGCAGAAAATAGACTGCGACTACACAATCCCAAGATATTAGGAATTAAAAAACACTCTCATACCATTAACCAAAACTTTCTTATCATCACAATTAATAAACATGTTTTGTTTTATATTTAGTGTGGCTCATGTCAAACAATTTCAAAATGTCATCTGCTGATGCATCGATAATCCATATACCCGAAGCTTAATATTGCTATTTATATATATTTGAACAGGTTAATGTTTATCAACGTGCTTGCAAAGTGGCATCCAGGGTGTCTGCAGCCTTTGGAAGCAGCTGTAGACTATTGGACCGGGTCATGCTAGGTGACAGTGGCTGCATGATAGGAGAGTGATTGTTGACACCATTTCAGCATCCTGCACCCTTGCAGGAAAGGAAATACAACACAGCACATAGCTGTACATGCAACTGGTATGTGAGTTTGCATCAAAGTTTTCACCAAATGTTCATGTTGGTCACATTAACTGTATCTATGTATAGTAAAGTCAGACTTGAACACATTTAAATATTTTTCCCAGCATGTGTATACATTGAATAGTTTTATATGGAAATAATACTGGTTTGATTGAAACCTGTTTACATGTACTGTGTATACTATTTGTAAATGACAATGCCAATAATATGTACAGCTAGTAGTTCATTTAAATCACAGTGAATGTAGTTATTGCATTGTGGTATAGCAGTACATTCGAGCAGTCAGTATAAATTTCTACAGATGGTGATGATGTTTGTATTTCAGGCATAGCTAAAAAGAGATGGGATTGTCTCTAGGGTCTGAAGATGGAACCAGATCAGGCATGTGAAGTGACTGTGTTCTCAATCGGGGAGAGCCAGACAATGATGGCGACAATAATGATGTTGGACATAACAATGATTTAAATAATGAAAATCACTACAATAAAATCAATGACACTGTTTCAGAACATGATGCTCCCACAGAAAGAGCCCATGTTGCAGCAGGCCAAGCTGTCAGGAACCAATCTGTTTATAGACTTTTCTTGTAAATATGTTAAACCATAATTTTATACATTTCAGAACTATTTTGATAACGAAGTTAGAACATCAACAATAGACATAGTCAACAGTTTAGATGTAGGCCCAACATGTGTTACAACAGGTCAAGCTGCTAGTATCCAGTTTATAAGTAGATTTTTCTTGTGAATATATCATAATTTTATACTTTTCTGTAGAGTTCACAATATCAGAACTATGTGACTGTAGAAATAGTTAAATTTTCATTCTTATGAAACTTAGTAGCTGTTCATTCATACAGATCTCTTTAGAAAGTAGCAAATGCTTTTTAACTTTAATAAATGAAAGATGCAGTTCTTCTTGGACAGGACTTTTTAAAAAAATGTATGAGTTTTCCTTTATGAAATTATTACAAGGGAAAATTTCGACATAGGCTTGCAGACAGTAGTGCATGTGGTGGCCTCTGCAAGTGTTTGTCAAGAGTAGCGGTCATCACTAAGACATGTTCTTAATGCTGTCACTTGGCTATTAAAATCTTATATTCTTCTTGAACAATATTTTACATGTGCAACTCTTTGGAATAAATGTTTGAGGCTTCCACTCACTTTGAAGCAAAATTCTGAAGAAGAGTAAAGTATATCAGCATTAGACATTCTCGGTTAAGGAACAGGCAGAAAATACAATGAAAATGAATGATCAACTTTATTAATTCCAGCATGCAACTCTAAATGTCTGCTCATCCCAAAACAACAACAACAATGAAAAACAAGTGCAAGTTTCAATATTTGGTTCACAAGTTGTGCACCACAAAAATATGCAATCTTAGATTGTACATCACTCTTAAGATACATTACACTTCCACACATGCATCCTACTGAAAATTCATTTAAGGTTGGACAGGACTGCTGAGATTACAAACTATTAACAGTACTTGTCATTTCTGCAAACAGCGTTAGGTATAGCATAAAGCTGACCTGAACTTAAATTCTGCTTGACACTTATTTTCTCAGAATATATATTGAGAGTACATCTTAAACTATTTGTATCATAGACATCTACACTAGAGAACACTTCCTTTGTCAGGCCAGCATCAGGAACAGGTGCATATGAAGGCAAATCTGTAACAAACATCCAAATTGTTTCATGTATAGTAATGGCAAAGTGTGCAAAACAGATATACAGGGAACATGCCATTGTGCAAAACAGATATACAGGGAACATGCCATGGGTAATGTGATGCATAGTACATAACACTATGACGGATCTCCTGAGAAGGACAACATTATTTTTTTTCAATGTGTCATCAAACCACAAGCATAAATATTTAATGTAGTGAAAACATAGCAATATTCTTTTATGACAGTCATGCACAATAGTGATGAAGAAGTGATTTTTGCACAGCAAAATATTCATGATTGTCTATGTACCTTTGCTTTTCAATTTAATTTATGGCTTTATGAGCACAAGTACATTTTATTTGTGTGCAAAACATAAATATTGTTCTTATGATAAATTCACTGAATCAACTTATGTGATATAGCCATGCACTGTAAACTGTCTATCATTCAACCAGCTGTATGAGTCAACTGTATGTTATTAACTCTTGCATTAGATTTACTGACATTTAGACATGAAATTCACTTTCTGATCATGCCAGGGATTTTTTTTTTGGGGTGGTAGAATGATGTATTTTCATATAGTACTACCCGTAGTCATCTTCCCCTCTTTCCTAAAGAAAAGACAAAAACTACACCATGAACCTTTTAATTCAAAGAGACCTGTGGGGTGGAGGTATATTAAGGTGAAAAAAATCATTTGGTATCAAACTGAATTCATTGTTAATTCTTAATAAACCATACCTGGGCAGCTGCTGACTAGTTATCTCAAAAACCTCTCTCTTAAACTGAAAAAAAGTTCAATGTCTATGCAGTATTGTTTTAAAACAAAATGTAACCGAAAAGAGCTAAAAAGAATTAAAGAAATGTTTATTTTGCCTCATCGACCCACCCACTCTCACCCCAACACACAGAGCAGCAATGTCTGTGACGCTACCACTTCATAATTAATGGTGAAATCGAAGCTTTAAAATATTAATATTGTTATCTATGGCATAGAAAAAAGAGAAAATAATAGATACAAATAATAGTTAAATATAAGTACTGTAATGAAATTAAGTTTATACCAAATATTTTAAAATAAAATCAGTAAAAAGTAGTTTTTACATCACTGAATCACAATTACCGAAGTTTAAAAACTGATATTGAATAATAATAATAATAGAACAAACCTCTAATAATGCCCGTACTTCCCTGCTGGACCAGTTTGCTCCTCGCTGGCGTTTGGAAGACGTCGGCTCCATTATTACAAAATAGTAGGCTGACAAAGTTTGTTCCGCGAAAAGAGCACATCCACAGAGTTGTATAGTAAATCTGTGAGCACGCCTGTTTGTTTTTCCCGGAAGACATATTAACGTCTTCTGGACATGCGCACAAATAGGGAATCCCCCGGAACAAAGAATGTAGGTCGCAGTTCTAAATTTGCATCGTCAGTTAGCTATTGTCGGGTAAAGTCGGAAACACGAAATGCGCGGGACGCGCTGGTCTTACCAGCGAGTAGCTAATAGGGGCTGCGGGTTTTATTCGGAGGTAAGTTAAGCGCTGAACATGAAATCTGCCTCCTTGGTGTCGCAAAGGTCAAGACTTCCTTTTGACCCGTTCTGTTTCTTTGCCATGACGCGCTTTCGAATCTCATCAGCCATCTGACATGACTCGAGAGGGTGTCCACATCACATTTAATTAGACACCAAATTTCTATACACCTAGAGCCTGAAAGAATTAAGCAGGATCTTCTTTAACTTTTTACAGGTTAAAGCGAGTTGGGAGAGTGTTAACCTTAGGTTCATAAAGACGATGTTGAAGTCACTATTACTTAATATCTTGGCATGGATGTGACCTCTGTGCCTGATTAATGATAAAGCAAGGTGTTGGCGAGAGATAGCTCGTGACTTTACTTTGTGACTGGGAAATTTAACAACCATAGAATTAGTTGTTGTTGTTGTTGTTGTTGTTGTTGTTGTTGTTGTTGTTGTTGTTGTTTTCACAAGATTGGAGTTCACACCGTGCCAGCCAATCGTTGATGTTCGTCTAGGCTGACTTTGGCGAGAAAGTACCCGATCATGGCGAGGACGTCATTTCTAGGTGCCACTCACATCGCCTTCTCCAGCTGCTCGTACAATAGTCTATGAATACAGTGCGAGCGTTAATCTGAAAGCTGGTCATATTGTGTGACTGGCAGCGATGTGGATGGAGATAAATCTGTTTGAGATGAGGGGACAAACTGTAAACTGCCTTCGCCACCTTTTTGTGGACAAGAAAACCTACACCATGTTGGTGTTTGGACACATCGCCGCTGAACCACAATCCGTGGCCCTGGTCCGTCCAGCAATGTTATTGCAGCTGCGAGTTTTGCGACAGTTCAGTCTAGTGATGTAGTCATCAAAGAGAAATAAGAAGGGGAGGCAACTATCGGGTCAGGCAAGGAAAGCAGAAAAGTAAACATTTAACAGCAAGCAAAGGCGGTGATTTCCCTTGACACACCCATCAAAGCTAAAAGTGTGTGTAGATCAATCAGCAGTCAAGGTGATTTAATTTTAATAAGAAACTTTAAAGTTTTAAATTCAATTTAAAGAAGGTTTTATCTGAAAAAAGTTAGCATACTCGACAGATTCTTGACATTGAAAGCAGACTTATTTTTTGAGAACGCTGTGGAATCAAAGTAATGAAACTACATTTGTGAAAACATATGTATGTTACGATGTGTGTATATATATATAGGCGTTCTTTTTAGAGAGAAGATTCCTCACAAAAGTTGTGTGTATATCTTGAAGAATAAACTGAAGAGCTCGATATTTTCATGTTTTATTGATTTGTAAAAGTGGTGATGGGATTTTTGTTGTTGTTGTTGCTGTTGTTGTTGTTGTTGTTGTTGTTGTTGTTGTTGTTGTTGTTGTTGTTGTTTTATTTCAGAGAATAGGGTAATGCTACCATTCTGCGAAATTTCATCGACTTAGTTTTACGTGAAGATCTATCGGTCAATGAATCATGAACTTTCTTTATTTGACTTCGATAGCAGCAATATTCTGTAAGCAACGAAAGCATTTAATTCAGAGATTTTCAGTGAGTTATTGGCGTTCTCTTTCTTCGTCGCTCCTAATTGTCTGTTCTTTTATTTCTTACAATATATGAAGATTTTTAGAGTAAATGACAATATTTTGTTGCCCAAATTTCCACCTGCTTCCATTTCATGTTATTATTCTCTATTGGAAAGGGAGCGGTATCTTGATTATTGTTGACACCAAGCGAATATTTTGTGACAAGATATGAAGTAATGTCACTCATGATAACGACACAAGGCTTTTAAATATTTTTTCTCGTTCTGTTGTTTTTCAATCTCATGTCTAACTTTCTATTGCACCAAAGAAAGTACAACAGGTACAGAGACTAAGAACACAGACAACAGCACTCGCACACACACACACACACACACAGAAACATAAAAGGTAATCGAAACACAAACAACAAATTCGAATCTTGCATTTTGATGTTTACTATAATACTCATTTCTAAAAGCCCAATTTATTTCGTTTTCTCAGTTTTCAGGGAAATGAAGGCAGCACACCAGTGGATGTTTAGTCCTGTCACACTGTTGAGTCCAAAGCACCTCTTCCATCTCCTGCTGACCAAAAGAAAACTGGCGAGAAAAGAGTCTGGCAAGAACATTGAATATTGCAAATACTTTAGAGATGACGACACATGAGACAAAATAATAAAAAATACAGTCTTTTATGTTAGCCTTGTGAAAGGAAAGTAGAAAAGTAGAAGATTGCAAGAAATAGTGGATGCAAATAAGAATGTTGTTGTAATCAAGGACCATTCTATTTGATTAACATAATTTTGTTCCATTTGCTCACAATGAATATGTATTATAATGTCATAGACTGGACAGTAGTACACATTGCACTCTATTTAACCAATAGCATTTTTTACTTTGAGAATTTCTTTCCTTCTGTTTTATTTTTAAAAAAGACATAGTTTACAGATGAAAAACCTAAAAAAATTAAAAGACTAATGCTAGATTTAGGAAAAAAAAGTTACTTGTTATTCCAAATACTCATCCTGTTAGCTGATAACAGCACTGCTACACGTTTGTTTTTTATCAGTTACACTCTCTTAACTGCCTCTGACATATACACATTGTCTTCCCTTGACCAACAACATTTCTTTTATAAATACAACAAAACAACAAAACAGACTATTTTTCCTACAAGGAGTGAATTATGTTTGGTCAGATTTATCAAAGTTTACTGATCCAAATATTTTTCCCCATGCTCTTTGTTGGATGGACAGGAAGGCAAAGAGTTGTTGCCTAGCAACGACTGGACCAAAAAAAGTTGGAATGACGTCAGCGACCTTTTACCCTTTTCCAACTGCATCTTTAAGGAGCACTAAGTTTGATAAAACAGTAAGAAAAATTACAAGATACAGAGTATACAAACTCAAATGGGCTTAGGAAGTACGAAATATAAATCCGAAACACCTGCAAAAGTAAATTAAAAGAAATTGGTAGAATTAAAAGGATTAAATCTTGATCTCTGTTTGTCTATCTCTCATTTACTCTCTCTCTCTGTCTCTCTCTCTCACACACACACACAAAAATAAACAACACTATCAAATAGACACAAACTAAATGCTGTTTAAATAATTCTTTTTTCTAGTACAACAGATTTATGAATTATCATTGCAATTAATATAAGGATATGAATACTTATTACTGACTACGATACGCATTCAAATCGATAGAGGTCAACATATCTAAAAAAAAAGAAAGAACATTTGATGGTATAGCGGTCAAAGACGATCTTGGAGAAAAATGTCCGTCATACCAAATGTCTTGCAAGCTTTGTTTAAATCGCCTACCTGTTACTCGCCCTTCTGTTGGTGTGTCGCAGCAGGTGTACAATAACATCGGGCACGTGACTCGAGAAATAATAAAAAGCAGCAACTGGTACTGCTGGTAGTAGCACGCAAATCACGTGTTGTGTCAATGTGTCATGGTTAATGTTACATCCTCGTGCCTTTAAATTGTGTCATGAATGTGGATTCAGGAAAAAATTGCTTGTAAAGTACGACTAAGAACAATGCAACAAAATATTTGCGTTTATTATTAAAAAAACAATGAAAGTAAATGTCAACCTTGAACACTAAGAGTGAGCCGGTAAGATGAGTTCAGCGGAAGTCTGTCGTCATCATCAACGGTTTCAGTGACGACGGTACAGGTGTACACACCGCTGTGTGTCACGTGGTCTGCCGCTAGGATCCGTAACTCCCCAGTCGTGCTGTTCACTCTTCCTGACCACGTGATGGACGCGGGGGGAGGGTTGCTGTCAGCTTTACACCACAGGGTCACGTTGTGTCCAGGGGTTAACTCAGAAAGACTTGACAAGGGCTGTTGTTCCCCGGTGTTGTTAGTCCATGTTATTGTAATCAACGGCTTATCTGGAAATTGCAAAAGATTTTAAGTCGTTGTTCACGCTTTATCTGAATTGTGAATCGTTAAAAAACCAAGTATGAGTTTTTCACACGATTTTAACGGTTTTTACAGTATGGTTTATTCTGACAAAGAACTATTTTGTTCTTGTGTTTTCTGGAGTTAAGTGAAGATCATAAAAATACTAAAATTTATCTTAATTATTTTTTTAAAGTAATGCAGTTTTATTGAAGTATTTAGACTTTTATAACAAGATGTTGAATTATTTTAGTTACTTAACATACTTTTAATTGCTTGCATGATGTCATTCTTTTTAAAAGTTAATTACAAGTAGAGACTGCTATAGTAATAATTACTCACAGTAAACCTTCAGCACATGAGCGTCACTGTACATCGTATCATCAAAACTAAAATCCTTCCCACGATAGCTGGTGTAGCAGGACACTTGCCGTCCATTGTACTCTTTAGTCAGATTGTCAAACATCAGAAACTCGCGATTAGGACGACCACCAGCTGTGTCTCTCCATGTGTACTCTGTGACCCGTTGATACTTTCGTGGTGTCACGCACCATAGAGCTTTGTTTGCTCCTTCTATAAACGGGTACCTTTCGTCCCGAGAAACTATTAAAAGACGATTGTCTGCAAAAAATGGTCATGGAACCTATTGATATATATTATCAACATTGTACTAAGCGAATAAATGTATCAAAGAAAAGATTGTTCTTGAAAACTTAAAAACACTTTTATTCAAAATCTTACACGTATTACACCCCTCTGTCTTTCACACCGACACATGCACGCACGCACGCGAAAATACAGGACTTATAGGGCATGACATATGGACAGAAGAATAGAACAATAATTCTTTGTTATATGAATCAAACTTGTTACACAATGAGTTTTGCAGTCCCTGCTTGCAACGAAGCTCAAGTCAGCAACTTTCTTCTATAAAGACAAGTGCACTGTATTGTACACACCGTTAAAGATAGCTGTAACTGATGTTAAAATAAGTAGTTATTAAAAGTATGTTTTATGTTCTAACTAAGCACAAAAAATGTGTAGGTTGCAAGGTCTCATATACTTATGAGACAAGGAATTAATAAAATATTATCATAATGTTCTTTACCACAAAGACGAGACACAAAAATGCCAAAGATGTTTACACAAAACAGAAATCAGAAAATCTCACAAAAACTGTCGCTGCAAGAGACGCCAACATCATTGGAGTAGCAGTCCTTCGCAGTGTTATTTCGCCCACAGTCATCCAGGCTGCTCTCTGTTCCCTCACAATCAAATGTAGTTTGAAGTAAAGAGCGACTGTCTTGTCCAAAAAACCAACCGTCTATCAGTGGAGCTCTATCTCTGATTGAAAAATGTGAAACAGTGTTTAATTAATTTTTTCTAGTGGTCTTCCTTTCTAAGGAACATAGTTATAAATCAATCGGATATTTCATTGATAAGTATTGGATATCTTTTACATTTCACATCGCAATTACACAAGTTAATGTCTCCTGTACAGAGATAATACCATGAAGTAGCTGTTATCATGATTCATACTCGGCTCTTTGCAGTCTTATAGTTGCCTCCCTTCATTGTAAAGTTTTTTTGAACGAAAAAACTAAATCAGCAGTTTAATCTTTGTGTCTATAATTTTCTTCCCGTTGTTTTATTTTTGACAAAGATAAACTATCTCACGAGGTTAAATTGAGTTGTCTGCAGATGACTGCTGCAGTTTTCTCGTTGTTTACACACACTGTGCTAAATTGTTTACTTGCAATCTCCACTTCTACAAGCCCAGTGTTACTGTCTGTACGGCGAGGTCCTGTCAATCGTAGACCTGTAACAATGAGGTGAGAGGGCATCACGTGCATGTCGTCTGCTGTGTAGTTGTTTACAGGTCACAAACTCAAACAACAAGCGTTTGAATATTTTTAGGTCTTTTTTCCCATCACTTCTCGTAAAGTTTATATTTTAATATTAGGCACACGATCATATCACAAGATTTTAAAACATAATTTAATTCACTTTAAAGCAATGTTTTTACTCTTATGTTTACATTAGTTCTCTTAGGATGAAATTAGTTTTAGTTTTAGTATATTAAGACATTTATTCTCCTAAATAAAGAATATTAGTCTTTATGCATGTGCAGTCGGCGGACTTGTATAATAAGTCATTTGTAATTATCGTGCAAATGAATTTCTGTGACAGATTGTAACAAAAAGTCGTGTTATGAGAATGTAATTCTGTTCTTAAAAACTAATATTTCGAGACATTTTTTTAGGTAAGTGCTCATTAATTGTCCTAAATGATGACATCTATATTCACTTTTTATATATGTAGCTGGAGCTTTGGCAGACCTGCTTGACGTAGAAAAGAATCAAAAAAATATTTTACATTTGCTTGATCCCTGGGCAGTCTTCTAAGAAAAAAAAATGTTTTAAAGTTCTTAAGATCGAGTACAAAAATCACCCTTACATTAATAGGTTTAAACCTATTGTGAGAAACACTGTATAAATATAAAGGGCTGTTCATTATTAACAATACTAGAGATGTAACCATCTCTTGCAATTTATTTGTAACTTGAAGTTCATCTTTTTAGTCATATTTTAGCACTCTTAAGGTTAACGAGAACCACAAAGTGTTCCTTACAAACTGCCAAAGGCTCATGCTTCATGAACTTAATTAACTTCATGAACTTAATTACATCAGCTTCAAAGTGAAAAAGAATTACTTTTTCCCTCTAAAAGATTCCCCCCTCTTAAACCCTTTCCCCTTTACCATTTGTTTAAAAGTCTGTTATATTATCTGGGTTTTCGCATGTTTAGGACTATTTTAGCTCTATTTACTGTAAATATATGCATTACTTAAAACAAAAGATACCCTAATGAAGACATTAAACTCCTTGAAAAAATACATTTTTTTTCACTTACTAAAGTTTTCGAAGTCAGAAATGATACCGACATCCAGGCAGCTGCTTTTGTTAAGGCGTCCCATCTCGCATTGTTGAAGATTTGTTTCCATTCCTTGACACTCCATATAATCAAATTGAAATCGTGAGCCCTCGTTTACCAGAAGATACTTCACAGCTGCTTGTCCAGTGCTGTTAACAGACGATAATACACATACATGTATTTACAACCTTACCACGTGCAGGTCGAAGGGTTAAGGTGCACTACGGTCCTAGCGGTTATAATCTCTATTAAACAAGGGGCCAGCATTTGTTTATATTTACACTTAACCACTAAGAAATCAGTCTCTCCTCAATAAAAAAATACAGTGGTACATGAACACTAGACTACAATCCGTCTTGGATGTAATGTCGAATAAAAATTACAACACAGCCACAGCGGTACAACAATTTAGAAATAAATATCAAATTAAAAGTGTATTACCAGTTTTACTGTCCTTGCTGTATCAGCTGTTTTAATGGTCTTTTAGTGTTTGATTATTGTTGTAAGTTATAGGTAGTGAGCCATGTCATTCTAATTCAGACACATGCATACCACTCATACACACTTTCATTGTCATTTGTTCCTTTGCCCTTAGCAAGAACCCGTAAGTAAATAAACAACAATTAATGAATCACTCTCATACTTAGATATAAATTCTATCTTTATGTTATTAATATTCACCTCTTTCATGTACTGTTAGCACTAACAAGTTCTCTTAGGTGCTAAAGTTTTCGACTACAATAAGCATGTACATATAGGTAAGTGAAATTCAGGGTATTGTGAAAATATCACCAGAACAAGTCTACTTTGTCGGAAGATCAATTGAAACGGTTTGAGTTTTTTTTTTTTAAGATATCGGTAGATATCAGCGACAGTGTCCAGCTCATCCCTTAATTATCGGCTACTTTTCGCACCAGCGATCAGCGAGCGCCGCTAACAGTGTATTATGTAACACTATGTAACAAATAATCCTTTTTCTCTCTCTATTATTGATGTTGACCGCAGGCAATGTTGTGAATGGTGTACCAAAGTGACGTATTACACTGCTAGCGTGACGTAGTACACTGTTACGGCGCTTGCTGATCGCAGGTGCAAATTGAGTAGTTTGCTAGCGAATGATTAATAGACGGACAGGTTTTGGAAACTTAAATTACAGGTTAGGTTTATTTCGCCTATATCTACCGATAACTGCAAAAAACGACAACCATTAAGGTTGGTCTTTAAAATCGACAAACAAAGTGACGCCCTCCTCTTTGCTTCGTGTTTGAGTATCATGGGTAATTGTGGTGTCTCATGCAGATATTTATGGTAGTGGTTGAAAACCCCCATAGAAATTTAATACAATGAATGCTACACACAATAATATAGAGTTTCGATGTTGTTTTTTCATGTACCCAACCAAAGATCTTGAAAGAAGTCGTTGGACCAGTTTTTTTTTTTTTCAAAATTAAAAGGAGGGCATTGAAAACAAAATAAACCTCCTGAGATCAGATATATTGTACTTGTAGTAGACGTTGTACATATGTTAGAGCGCACTCACACACACAGAATATAATTAGCCTTTTCACAGATGAAAACATTCAATACAAAATCATGTCTGTAAACTGTTTTTACACAGATTGCAGCTTCCCTTGTTTCTATCAGCTGTCGCTAAAAATCCATCTTTGTAACGGCCAATTGGTATCTTTCTTGTGCATTGATTTTTTTCTTCTTTGGACAATAGTAGCTAAAATAAGCTTTCACGTATCGCCTCAAATACGTTTTTCAGAGTATAAGTGGTAATTGTGAAATTCGAAACTCAGTCTCTATGATTTTCTCACAGTTTGTTTTCTTAACTTTAAATCTGTCGTCTACTTCTATAGAAATACCAAATATATAATTTATTGTAAAACGTATCTAAATAGTTTGATATCATCATGTTATATTTTATTTTAAATCTAATGAGATGATAAAACATGCATTGGGCGGATTGAAAACCTTTTTTCAAGGCTTAAAGAACAACAATAACAAAATGTATCACGTAATTTTTATGCCTGTTCCTTTAAGAAAATCATGCCACTAAGGTAAAAGTAACATAATAAATATATTCATATTATAACTAAAAAAACACTAGCAACGTACGCAAAAGCAATGAAAAGTTAAAAGAGAAATACACATTAGATACAGTATTACTATTTTTTTTCTAATTTGTGAAGGCTAAGAGACACACGTGATGTTTTCTAAATACAAGAATAATACAATGCATGCTTGACATCTTGCTGTTGGATGGTGCGGTGTTAAAACAATGGTTAACTGACCTGTTGAGTCCCAGCATCCTTAAGGCGACTTCTACTTCGCTCTGTTTAAATCGATCATGACACACTGTAGTCCATTCTCCGTTGACCGATATTTCTAGACGTCCTGCCTCAGACGTGCCGCCAGATAACCGGGCTGTCATAGGTGTGGCTGTCACAAAAAAGGTGGTTATCGGGTTAAATCGTATCTTTGTTGGTTGTCTTTTGCGACTGAGTGCGTTACACACGTAATGTGCAAATGTTATTCTACTCCTAGTTTTGTTTGAATGAAGGGTGTGGAAGTTGTCGCGTGTCGCATGCTGGCTCAGCCCGAGTTTTAGTCCTAGAGGGGAGGAGGGGGCTGCTGCGTCACTAAAGTCTGACGCAATTTTGTTTTGTGACGTGATAGAGAAAGGGAGCGGCCACCATGGAGAAAGGTTTGGCGGAAAGAAAAATTCCGTTGCAAGAACGGAGCCCTCTTGAACTGTGAGTACGTTTATGTAACATCCAATGAAAAACACGTCTAGCCTCGGTGAATACTCGCTCACGCCCCCTCCGACAGATGGCGAGAAAGCGAGAACAAAGGAATCATCTACGGAAACAGAGCCAGAACATATAAAGGCAGGAAATGCCAAAGGTCAGGAGAGTCGGCCAAGCACTTTCCTAGCTGAGAAGCAGCATGAGCTCTAGTATCACCTGCTGAAGGCGATGACAAGTCAATGGGAAAGATGGGGCTCACCACTCCACCATCATTGTGGTCCACACTGGAGATTAGTGCGCTTGAGAAATTCAAGTTGCATATGGCAGCACTCACTGAGTGGGTCATGTTGTGGATACGATTCCTACAGCTGTATGGCCCACGAATACATCATCGTAAAGAATCTGGCGATTCAACCCTGAAAATCAGTGCGAAGGCGTAGACCGAGACAAATCCTTATAAACCATCACCGTAAATTACAGTCCAGCCTCAGGCGGGGGGATGGGAGAGGTTAGTCTCTAGACTGAAGACAACCTATGTATGCAGTAAAGTGTATTTCAATCTTTTATCAGGATGCCGTTCATGTAGGAGTAAGTGTATTAATTGATGTTATGTGTAACGTTTAAATTAAGCATTAATTATAATGTTTCTCTAACAATTTGCTGAGTAATTAAAACAAAAGGAAAATTTGTGCGTGATAAAGGTGACTGTGTAAAGTTTATTAATTGTTGGTGCTTCTAACGAAGAAAAAAACTATATTTCTGTCGTGAACAGCAATAGCGACTACATAGTTTTGTATTGTATGCTGTTAACAACATTCTCCTTTACCAAATTTTTTTAAAGTAAGATATAACAACCTTTTGTGTCATATTTAAATTCTCTTCTTTAGATGAAACTAAAACAGAAACGTGAATCTGCTTTGCTTACCTTTTATTGGCTATTTTTTTTCTTTGAATAATAATAATAGTAAAAAACGCGTATTACACACCTTATAACTCACTTGATTTCTAAACTTATTCGTACAAACAATAATTTGAAAGTAATAAAACAATTATTAACAACACAGTGATTTAATTTTTACCAACAACAACAAAATACTGGAGTAACTATAAACGTTTAATTATAACTGGTCTTCTTACTAATGTTGCACATGACGCCGACATCCTGCCAGTGGTAACAGTCGTGTGTGTAGAGCCTCGTGTGTCTACACTGCGCCAGGCTGGTTTCGTTCCCCACACACTGCAGGTCATAGAACAGAATAAGACCAGAGCCTTCTCCGTACTTGGCTGACCCCACGGCTACTGCTGTTGTGCTGTCCGACATCAGAAACAAGAACAATACAATAAACATTGAAATTACACAGACTTTTAAACCCTATTAAAAATTAACGTGTGTAAATAACATGCACACACACACACACACACATACACTCATGCCCGCACATGCAAACAGACAATTCAAGGAGCTTATCGTAATGGAAGCCCGGATTGTTTATTTAAAGAGAAAAATGTTCAAAACATACTAGCCAGCTAAAACAATAGTGCATAGAATAAAAAAAAAATTAACACTACAGTGCTCTAATGCTTGTGTTCACAACACAAGATACTGATCAAAAGTGACAGACATGCGATTCAACTATGCCAACGAATAATAATATCCATCTGTGTCCTCTATAAAACTTTGGATAGCTTGTGGAAAACCAAAGTTTTCAGGTTCCAAAGGAAGTAAAATTCCAAAGTTTAAACTTTTTTTTTTTAATAAAACATTTATTTTGTCTCACAGATACATGAAATAGAAAAAAATACAGTATCTTGCAATATAATACAAGCATATACACATAAGGTAACAGTCATTCGTTCGTTCCAGAAATTGAAAAGAAATTGCCTGCAGGCAGTCCATTAGTACAAATTACACATAGTGATGATGATTACGAGGATGATGATGAATGAATGATTGATTTACTGGCTGAAGGGCTAGCAAAACAAGTATTTAGATTATAATAAAAGCTTGGAGGACTCACAGTGCAGACTCAATCATGCTGTTGTGATTGCAAAAATTTTTTAACAAAGAACCTCCACCTTCATTGGTTGCATACCACAGACTGCAAAAACAATTTCCAGAAATGTGCAGTTTGTTCCAGCATAAATCAAGATTTGAATGACACAAAAATTGCAGCCATATTGTTCTCACAAAAACTTATTTTTCCTTTGTACAA
>SRHC01003387.1:0-44559 GCA_004794325.1 Pomacea maculata | reverse complement strand
AAAAAAAAAAAAAAAAAAAAAAAAAAAAAAAAAAAAAAAAAAAAACAAACAACACAACAACTATCTTTCACACAAGTTCAGCAAAATATATCAAAAGTAGGAAAAAGCTTTAGAAAAAAAGCTGAAAACAATTATTCGATCTAGTCATTGCACGACAGTACCTACACCCTCACTATGTAGGAATGTTTGCATAATAGAAATTCACAAATTTATTTAATCTCGAGGCAACAGCCAACAAACTGTTATTCAGAGCAATAATAGCAAGACCCATTTTTATTCACAGCAGCTAACAATGAAGAACCAAAATATTTTCTATATAAAATAGCAAAAAAATTTTTTTTTTTAAACAATGAAATATCACACAAATTGTTCAGTTATACTTTACTTGTGAACAGGCCCGTTCTTAGCCCCCACGGGGCCCGAGGCAAAGGGCATGTGCGGGGCCCTCACGCCACGATCACACGGTTCAAGTTGGGATCTAAAGTCACTTTTTTCCTCAGGGATATCTCGTCTTTTATCATTGACAGCACGCTGCATACACATTACAACATAAGCCTACGATTAATTTATATCAATCAAAAGCGCGGGGCCCCTTGAAGCGCGGGGCCCTAGGCAGATGCCTCGTCCGCCTGCCCCTAAGCACGGCCCTGCTTGTGAAACTGTACAGGCAAAAGTAATTGTGTTCAGCACAAAGTACAGTCTCTCTCAAAGCAGAAGTCTTTTACACTTTGCCTTCAGACATTATGACTACAGATGCTACGAGGAAAATAGTGAGTGAAATACTAGAAGTTCTTCAAATCTTCCCCATGCAATCTCACACCAAAACAAAAAAAAAAAAACAAACAAAAAAACAAAAGAAAAAAATGAGTGCAATGGTAACAGAACTACAATGAGGGGTTTAAATTTTTTTTTTTTTAAATGCTGATCTCAAAAGAAACCCAAGAATATCTATTATTTACACAAGCCCTAAGCACATTTATACAAATGGGTTCTTGTGAAGCAAACTAGTTGAACATTTTATTTTGACGTTGCCATGGTATGGCTGATAATGAAACAAGTATTTACATATTTTTACAGGGAAGCAAAACTATTAAAGAAAGTGTTGTGGAGACTGCCAAATGTTGGCAGTAAAGCAAGAATTAAGACAGAATGGATAGAAAATTGCACCAAAAATGTAAATGAAAACAGATAAAGGACACCTGAGGCTTAACACAATTTCAGCAGTTAAACACATGGTTGATGACGTTGCCAATGGAAGTAACAGTAGGCAAGACTGTACATTTGTTCTACACCTTGAGAAAACATAAATAAAACAAACAAAACAAAACAAAAACAAACAAACAAAAAAACACACATAAATTAACAAAAACAAAAAACAAAACTATGGATTGTCACAAAACACAAACACAAAAGAGAGAAAGAGGAGAGGAAAAAAAAAAAAGGAGGAAGAGGAATGTGGAAAAGAACAGGATTCGCAGGCTTTTGCAGGCTCCTCATTAGACCACAATGTAAATGCATTCTCACTTTAAAAAAAAAAAAATACAGACAGAAACATTCAATGTGTGAAGAAAAGCTGCTTATATGGTATCCATTTTAGTGCAAAACATTCTGGCTTACTATTTATTGTGTAGTAATATTTTTCTACATATCTTTTCTTTATTTCCAATACAAATGAGTTCACACTTAGATGAATATTGAAGCATCTGCACCGGTAAATATAAAACTTTGCCATAATTAGAATAAGGCTGAATATCTTATCTGCCATAAGCTCATTTTGGACTCCAAATAGGATTAGCTGTTTCTTTACTTCTATCTGCTCACAATGAGCACATTTTTCTTTTAACTTAGTAAAGAGATCCTTCCAAAATTTTTTAACAATAATACAATCAAAAAACAAGTGTTCTATAGATTCCCTTGACTGATTGCAGAAGATGCAAAGATCTGAATCTCTTAGTTTTATTTGATATAATAGTGTGTTTGTAGCTAAAACACGATGCAGAATACGATATTGAAACCACTGAAGTTTTGTATCCATTGTAACAATAAAAGGGTGAGCAAATATTTGTCCCCACTGAAGGTCTGGAAAGACTTTTTCCCATTTTCTAATGCATGTAGGAGGCGTCTGTGGACACAACAGTTTATTATATATACCTTTTGTGCCTTTTTTATGCTTGATTATGGCTAACAGTGGTGCATAGCATGTAGTATTTCTGTCTGATTGCTTCCATAAGTGATCAATCTTTCTTTTGTATTTGACAATGGCCATGATTCTACTGTAATACTCGAGAAAGTTTATATTTTTGCCATGTATTTGTTGGAATATTTCAAATTTCATAGGTATTCCATTATTATCAAGTAAATCCCCAATTTTCATAATATTACAGTTTAACCATTTTTCTACTGTTTTTTGTGTATCATTTTTGGACAGAAAAGTATTAAAAAATAATGGTTCATGCAGAAATTCTGTAAGTGACAAGGGGGTAAATCTAATGCAAAAGTCTGAAAAAATAGTGAATACATCTTTCCAAAACACATTTGTTTCAGCAATATTTTCCAGAAAGTATCCACCATACTGTTGAAAATTTAAAATCTGTGGATGAATTGAATTCAAAAGGTACTTCCAGCCTGCATTTGATGTACAAATCTTCCTTATCCATGTCAGCTTGAGTGCATTATGAAAAGCATTGATATCCACTACCTTTAGTCCCCCTTCTGAGTATTTCCTGATAACAGTGGTTTTTTTAATTTTGTGAATTTTCTTCTTCCAAATGAACTCAAAGGCTGACTGACTAATTTTCTTAAGAATATTCTTACCAGGACAGGGAAGGGTAATAAATAGATGAGTAAATAAAGACAGTATAAGGGATTTGAATACGGCGTTTCTCCCTATTGGTGTGAGATCTCTTGCCTTCCATTCCCTCATAATCCTGTGCATTTTTGTAAAATTCTTTTGGTAGTTAATATTTATCACAGCTTCAAGGTCTAGAGAAAAAGTAATATCAAGGACTGTAAATGTTTCAGGATTCCATTGAATTTTTAATTGAGTCATATAGCGTGTCAAGCAGCCTCGATTAATAACAATCCAAATTGCAGCAGTTTTATCAAAGTTAATATTGAGACCTGAAAACAGAGCAAACTTCTCCAGTTCCCAAACAGTTGCTTCAAAGGATTCTTTAGATCCATCAAAAAACAATGACATGTCATCAGCAAATTGTGACACTAAGAATGATTTGCTTCCCACAACTATACCTTTAATATCAGCATTATCTCTAAGTAGAATGGAGAGAATTTCCGCACATATAAGGAAGATATATGGTGAAAGAGGATCGCCCTGTCTGCAGCCTCGTTCTATACGAAAACGTCGAGAGACACAACCATTTACAATGAGGCAAGATTCTGCATCTTTATAAAATACATTTACCCACCGTAAAAGATCTGGTCCAAAATTAAACAGTCTAAGGGCTTTCTGAATAAATGAGTGTGCAATAGAATCGAAAGCTTTCTCAAAGTCCACTAGCAGTAGCAAACCTGGCTTCCACTGTAACTGAGTATAGTATAATATATCATATACTAGTCTAACATTATCTGCAGTCGATCTTCCTTGCATAAAACCTCTCTGATCCTCGTGAATAATAGATGGCATAACTCGCTTTATTCTCTTAGCTTGACAAGCTAAGGCAATTTTATATGACACATTTAATAAAGAGATTGGGCGCCAATTTTTTAACAGATGTTTGGGTTTGTCTCCTTTTGGTATTAGTGTTATAACCCCCTGTCTCTGTGTTACAGATAAACTGCCCATTTTGAACCCCTCATTTAATGATCTTATTAGAAATATTCCTAAATCTTTCCAAAAGAATTTAAAGAACTCTACTGGGAAACCATCATTTCCAGGGCTTTTATCATTCTTCATTTCTCTAAGAGCTCTGCATGCTTCTTTTTCTGTTATTAAACCTTCTAATTCATTCTTTTCATCTTCAGTTAGTATTGGGAAGTTATTTTTCTCCAGACAGTTTGGCTTAAACTCCATTAATTCAGACTCCTTACTTCTATACAATTCTCTATAATATGCTTCACATTCTTCTGTAATCAGTTTTTGATCGCAAAGGATTTCCCCATTTTCTTTCTCTATTGTCTTCATTAATTTACTGACAAAATGCCTTTTCTCTAAATTACAAAAGTATTTAGAATTTTTTTCTCCTTCGAAAATCCATTTTGCTTTCGATCGTATCCTCAATCCTTCAACTCTATGTTCCCTAATATTCTGTAGTTCATTTTGCAGTGCTACAAGCTGTAATGTGGAGTCTTCAGTCATGTTTTCTTCTATGTTATTTATTTGTTGTTTTAGCTCTTTCTCTCTTGTAATCTGCTTCTTCTTTTTGGCAGATGCATAAGCTATACTGGCTCCCCTTATCTGTAGAAGTAACATTTCAAAAAAAAGTTGATCACTTATTTGGAGGTGAAGATCAGAAGGAGAAATGGAGTCAAGTGTTTAAACTTAAAGGAACCGACAAAATGTCACCAGCAGGAGCGGAGCCTGCAACCTAATTTGACTAAATAAGGACAACCATGTGTCCAAAAGAATTTACAGATAATAAGCTTAATTTGATTGGGTGGGTCATGCTGCGTGGTTTTTGTTAATGGTGAAGCAATTTGCATTGGTATTTGCAAAAAAATTGATTCAGAAAAAATCCGAAATTTGTTGAGAGTGTATTATGAAGTTTTGTGTAAATGGTTTAGTGCGACCTTAATTCTTAAGCAATAATTAACATTTTCTGAATGAAGGTTACATACGTTCTTTAAGCACCAAAAACAGCCTGTAATTAAAAGTAACACTAATTACAGGTTTTATCCAGGAGAGTGTTTTCAATCTTCCTTTAACGCCTTTTTGCGTAGATTGCATGAGTTAATACTGAGTCCATGCGACCCGTTCACCAAACCCATTGCAATTGCAAGGCCTGCCACACTTATTAACCCTTTTTTCTGGCTCTGGCACCGCTCATGTTCATTTACAAACTACATTTGGAGTACATCACATGTAAAAACCCTGTTAAGAAATCTACTACACTACGGAGGAATCTCTCCGTTGAAATTCGAAGCCAATGGCTATAGTAAACTAACAGTGGTGTAGGAACCAAAGGAATAGCCACCCATAATAAATAATTTGTAATAAAAAATTTGTTGATCATAATAAATGTGTCCACTTTTTTGCATGCACCGAGTTCATTACGCAGCCATTTAGTTTTGCTATGCTGTGTAACAAATATTAAAAGGTATGAAATTTAAAAACGGAGTCAAGATATAAATATAATATTAATCGTTTTATCTTCGGATATTTTCCTCTAAATTAAAAACAAACTTGATTGAGTGCGTCTAATTGGCATTAATCTGCGATGGAATCTGTAACGTTTTAGGAGGAGTGTGTTAAATGTTTAGATCGTTAAATAGATGATATCGAGCTAGTCCTGGAGACTTCTTTAAGTGCACGTCTCTGTTCCCTCCTGGTCTACAGTGTAGTCCCGTTCTACTGTCACCGTTACTTTTCAAAGAAATAAAAAAACAACTTACTGCTTCTTGAGCAAGGATATTTTTCTCAAAGGCATGAATTATCTTTAAAAACATTGTACTCCCATTTAGTCGCAAATTAATCAAAAGGATACTTTTATTATTAAACAAACATGTTCTTTGGAGAGAAATGAGATAATAGCTTTTAAATCGTAATGGGTAACACTACATACCTGTTAAATCCTAGCATCCTGCAGGCTACCAAGGCCTCTCTCTGTCCAAATCCATCGCCACACACTGTGCTCCAAGTTCCATCGTACAATATCTCTAGACGTCCTGCGTCTGCTGTGCCACCAACTACACGAGCTGACATCTGCTGAGCTGAAATTGAACGAATTAATAATACATTGAATTATTACATGTGTTAAGCTATTTATTATTATTTAGTCAAGATTGGACTGTAAGTGTTTTCTGTTTTAACGCAATGGCAAAGACTTTAAGTCGCTGCGTTTATACAGGTTTGGGTATCCTCGAGAACGGGTAATAGTCAACTATATGAGGAAGTAGCTGACTACTTAGTTCTAGTATAATTCCTACCTTACTAGCTTATTGTTTATTATTAGTATAGTTCTTACCAGCTAGCTGACTATTTAGTACTAGTATAGCTCCTACCCTCTACCTGACTGTTAAGTGAGTTTTAATCTCCTGCCGCTGTAACGTAATCATTTCCTATCTTCTAAAACTGGAGAAAAAAATATTACAGAAATTCTCTTTATTTGGTTTTCAATGTTTAAATTCATAAAACACTCATTAAAAACACTTTCTATAACTATAAAGTAAGAATTAAGTTCTCAAAAATACTACAGATTCATTTTTTATTTGAAAGATTAGATGAAAGCAACACAAAAAATGTACGTTTTTCGAATAAATTTATCTTTTTCGTCGTGAGTTTCTTGCAAGAATCAAATACTTACGATTTGCCGTACAAAGTATATAAAAACATATCAAAATAAGGCTTAGCTATGTTAATACACTCTTACAGCTATTTTTGTTTTATGCTAAACGTACTAAATTCATTTAAAACAACATAATTAAAACTAGAACTGCTTCACTACTTGGAACCGAAAAGTGTGTCCTAGTCCATTTTTAATAGCATTAATACAATCAGTTGTGACCCTCCACGACGAAATAAGTATTAAGTGGCGCGGAGCGGTTTTGTGCTCGAGGCCCCGAAAGGTGATACGGGTCAATTTAGTGCAGTTTGATTTTTCTTTAACAATAGATTTCTTGGGTATTAAACTATCAGGATAATACACTCCTATGTTAAAATAAAAGATAGAAATTGACTTAAAATACGTTTTAATCGAGGTACCCTACTGCCATCCGTACTGCTATCAGACGAAATTCAAACGCTGTTTCGATACTGTTTCCCTGTCATAACTTCATCGTGTAATACCTTGACAGAAAGCCCGGAGTCTGTATGTTTAACTTCTTCAAAGAACGATTCGAATATTAACCGATCAGAAGATTTGTCTGCAAAAGTTTAGGACTAAACAAACCTCGTCGGCGGTCTTTACAATTATTTTTCACCGCCATCACGAAAAATTAAAAACTTTTATTTGGATCAACATCACCAAACCTATACAAAACATAAAAGTTTTCGATGCTCACGTCTTGTATCTCTGGCAATTATGTCAAAATATACCGACGGAACAACCGTTCATCCGTAAGAAAGAAAATAATTTCAAGGAGGGGAAAAAGAGACGTATACGGTCAAAAGAGTCGGGAGTAGTTAGAGGGGTCATAGTTTCTAGAAATAATCAGAATAGGTATAAATTTAATTCAAAAGAATAACAATTAGAAAAAAAGACAAATTCGCGTCGATGGGTGGCAGACTGTCTATCAGTTTCACGGCTGTCTTTTTTCACGGACACGACAACAGCTCCTCACGCGCACTCGCGTCATCAACCCGTTTAACAAAATCCACTCGTCGAGTTGCGAGTAAAAATCTCGCGAGATAACCACGTGGTTACAAGACGTCGTCGGCGTTCAAATAATGAAAAAAAAGGTGGGAGTGCGAGTGGAAAAGACGAAAGAAGACCAACTCCCAGATCTCCTCAGTTATACGACTTAATAAAAAACTCCCCTCCTACAGTTCAGAACCATATCCCGGTCAAAACGAAATTTCAGTCGCCGTAAAAGACACAAGGTTGTTAGGTCTGGTCCAGTGTGATATTCACATGCCCGAGCAAGATGTCGCCCATTTTCTAAAACATTTACGTGTCTCGCACCAGCACCAAATTTTTCATGCGAGTGTTCCCAGAATATTATAAACTGTTGACTGGTTCCACAAAGAAGCTCATCAGTAGTTAAGTCGGCAAAAATGTTTTACTAACAACACCTTTGTTAAAATAGCAACTTGAAAATGAGCTCCAAGTTACTGCGGTTTACCTGTTGATATAATACCGACCCAAACCTTGCTTTAAGGCTTTTGGCGACATGGTCACCAACGCGCGAGGTCAAAGAGACAGCGATCCGTCCACAAACATTTTGAGTGAAACGTTCAAACTGTTAAGGTGGAGCAACACGGGGTTTGGCAAACACTGTTCTCTTGAAACACTTTCTGAAATAGCCTCGTTTTCCCGTTTCCTTTACAGGAAACGTTATTATTTTGACACAGATGAGCAGATATTTACCTTATTTTTCATATAAGGTTCATTTTCGAGCTCCTCAACCGATTTTCTTTGCGTTCGGGAAACTGATTGGCTAAAGTGTTTCAAGAAAACAGTGTTTGCCAAACCCCGTGTGGCTCAACCTTTAGGAAACAGTGCTTACGGCAAGACGCTGACCAACATTGCCAGGCACTACGTCGGTGACTCTGATTGGCAAAAACTTAAAAACGACAGTCGCTTTCAAAAACTGATGTAACTGACGGAAGACTTGCATGAGGTAGAGATGGCCAAAAAGAACATCAACTGGGGCCTCCCCTTGTAAACTGGCTTTTTCGTCTACCAGTACACAAAACTTAGAATGCTTCAGTTTTATTACGACTGCGTGAACAAGTACGTAGACCGCAGCAACTTTCAGCTGTGCGAGATGGACACGGATTCACTCTACATGGCTTTGGCTGCACCTCGCTTCGAAGATGCCGTCCGTCCCGAATGGCAACAACAGTTTTTTTTTTTAAAGAATACACGCGGTGGTTTCGTGGGGCAAGCATCCGACAAACATCACCAGGACTTTGTGCACAGCAAAACAAACCACAAACCCTGGGACCCTCTGCCTGTCCTTCATGTTTCCCACGTGGTTGCGACGACAAACGCACACCGGACTTGTTTAAAACAGAGTACACAGGCGATGGCTTCGTAGCTCTCTTCAGCAAAACTTACATTTGTTTCGAATACACCCAAAAACTCAGCACCAAGGGTCCAAACAAACACTAAAATCAACTTGACCAAAACAATTTTAAACATGCTTTACAGACAAAGCAAGCAAGAGGTCGATGAAACACCGGTTTTAAATCAGATTGTAAATCTATGTTTACCTATCAGCAACATACAAATTCATTGTCATATCTGTACATTGAGCGAAGGGTCCTCGACGATGGCGTGACTACCGTACCGCTAGACATTTGAGACTGTTGCTCACGTTTAGACTGTGATATCTTCAAAGCTGTGATAAAAGTTTTTCTTGTTCTTTATGCGTCAAACACATTTTTGCCAGTCAAACAAAGCCCTGCCTCCTCGTGGTGACTGGTGGACAAAGTTTATTAAAATTTATACTTTTTTAAGCTTTGACGAAATGGGCTCTTTCAATGCAGACATGTTCCCCCCCCACACACACACACACACACACAAAGGGTGGGGGTCTCAACAGAATCACACGTGGGATTACAAGTGGCAAGTCACTCTTGGTAAGGGGAGGTCACTAGGGAAAACACGTTTTTCTGCTGCCGGTAGGCCCCGCTATGACACACGTAAAAGGGTGCTTTCACCTCGGATCCATCTGTGCGATTTAAAATAAAACAAAACAAAACAAAACAAAAAATCAAATGTGACGTTTTATCTACCCGCCGCTTACCAAGGGGTGAGTCACTCTCGGCAAGGGGAGGGGGTATGACAAGATGGCCGCCACGGATCACTAAGATGTCCCCGCTCATACCACTAAAATGGCCGCCACGAATATGACATCATCAAGATGGCCGCCCCGAGCAGTATCGGTACTACTGGGTATTGTACAGCTTGTACATGATAGTGAAACTTATGGCTATGTCAGATCCTATCTAGTCTAGCCATTGCCGCTGTTGCTGATGGAGACAGGGCGTAGCTGCCTGTGTCACGGACGCAGCCTCTCACCAGAGCAACACACACACACGTGTCTGAACGAGTTCTTGTAACACAGAGATAGACGATTGCCTGACAATCCTCTTGTCTAACACATGTTATACAGTTGCTCAGGATTTTACGGAATAGAACACAGATAGTTATATTTATACAAAAATGTCTTCACACAGTTTGTTGGGGAAGATGGTAAAAACCATCTAAGATAAGTAAACGTATGATACTGCAATAGTGTCTACTCTCTATTTTATATGTATATCACTCCCTCAGTTTGTAGCGTACAACAGTTTCCAATGTTCTAGTCTTCAAAGCAACCGTTCCTAACCACGTATTCCGACTCAAAAAATCAACATCGCTAACCGTTTTCTCAGTACTTTTCCAAAACCTTAGTTGCCTGTAACCTTACTCACAGTTTGGCGTGTGACTAACATAGGGTTGTCCCCTTCTCATCTCCAGTCAGTAAGAATACAAATAACACAAATCACAATTGTAACCCTTTCAGAGTGATGTTTCCTTCACAGACAGGATAAGAAACCTCTTTGGTAACTCCGTGTAACTCAGCAACGGTTGACACTAAGCCGTACACAATGGCCGTGTCACAGCAGCGGTACCCCAAAGTGACGTCACGAGAGCAACGGTGCACCGAGCCCACACACTGCTGAGTGTTGGACGGAGGGCACTCTAGGAATGGTCTAGGGAGGTGATTCTTCCTCCTTCCAAATGCCTCCAACACCCGTACACACAAAAAAAAAACTGTAACTTGAACTTACACTATACTTCTATTGTCAACCATATTCTCTAATCCACACAACTTTCTCTTGTTTGTTTGTGTTTACAGCTTTAAATTCTACGTGAGTTGCATTACTTTCCATAAATAAAAACGCCAACAAAATGTAATACTTCATGTAGGCGAAGTTAATACACACAGGGTTAGTATCAAGCCACATCCAGCTTCGATCGCTACTACCCTGCTCTACGCTCTTAAATGATCTCACTGGAGAGATTTACAAATCGTCGCCTTTGTTCGTCTTCTTCCTTCGCCATCTCCAGCCTGAGTCCTGTACCAAACTCGTTCCCGCCAAAAATAATGTGTCTGAAAACTGTTCTGTAAATATTTCATGTGACGGTTAGTCCTTTTCCAGCTGACATTCTCATTTACTCTCCATTACATGTTATCTACCTTTGCAGTTCATTAACAGTGAAGGGGTTAAAATAACCTAACGGCGTAGAGGCAAGGACTGGTCCTTCACACCGTCCTTCGAAAGGGTGGCTCCCAAATATTTAAAAGCTACTTGCCATTCGAGCTGTACCTCGTTTATATAGATTCCGCTTCCATTGACCATAACTTTGCTCTTTTGAGTGCTGGTCCCTAGTACATATCAGTTCAACCTGTCTCAGTCACCTTGTTAAGGTCTTGTAGTTCCTTTTCAGTATTTGATAAAAATGGATCTTCATTTGAATAAAGCCGTTGTCCCTATCTATGGGTCAGTCCTCGTGTTGCTCTTGTTGATGCTTGTCTTTGAAGTGGAATACAATCTAATTGATTATTAACCATCCGTTTCTTGAGTGGCCTTCCTTAATAGGGGTGCAAGAGGAGGTGAATCTCTTTTTTTTTAACGAAGGGCCATACTTTTTAGTGTTCTTGTTCCTTGCTTGTGGGTTAACCTTGGCGTTCTATTATAACGTGAATGTACTTTGTCGGAACTGCATTTACAACTTTATATACCTGTTAGTAAAAATTAAAACGATTTTCTTGTGTGCAAGTCGTAAATCATACTTAAACTATGAAGACATTTTGGGCTTAGCTAAGACACGAATGGGAATCAGCCTGCTGTATATGGGTGTACTGCAGATGACGGCGCCGGTCACTCTGCTGTACATAGAGAAGCCTACGCGGTACTGAGGTCAGGCAATCTCCCCATTGTACCACAGGTTGTGGCGTGGGTCGTTGTTGTTTCGTGACTGACCTTAGCGAATCCCACAATGTCCTATCGGTATGTTAATGGCTATGTAATCGTCCAGAAACAGCCTCATCAGATGCCGCGACAAGTGTCGAATAGTAATTAACAGACTCTAAGAATGCTCGCATGCCTTTTTAATTTTGAAGACAATTTGCATTAGGCGCGCAGCTCAATGTAACTTGTAACTTTACATGTCAAAGACAAACATAGTGGCCTCAGAGCAGGAGACTGTAAAGTTAGCCCCACACGACAATTTAACGCGCGCATCAATGTTAGGCTTTCAAACCCTCAATCTGTATCACCACAACAGTCACTGAAGCGTGTACAGAGTTTTATATTCGTTACCAGTGATAATGTAAAATAATGACTACTTTCATCAGGCTTGGCACCAACAGCAGGTACATGAGGTAAGTAGTGACCACCCTGTACCTCATGATGCTCGTTGACTCTGGTGATGAAGACTTACAATGATGGTGTGTCTGTGACTGACAAGACACTGGACGTCGACCTCAGCGCCGCAACTTACAACGACGAGGATGAAAACCACAGCGATGAAAACCACTTTATTTGCCATAAAGTGTAATAGATAAATTGTTAAAGTATCTGTGGTGATCTAACAGATACTGGTTTATCGATGTGAAAAGTAGTTCACCAACTATCTGTGCTTCCTAAGGATACCCGTGTTACTGGAAGTAATTATTCAAGGTCTCAGTACCCAGTAATATCTGCCAAAAAAGGTCAACGAGAAAGAAATTTCTCTTGAAAATCTCAGCAATCTATACTGGCCTCCTCTTTACATTAAGATGCGTCTGATGAAGAATTTTCTGAAGACTTTCAAAAACGTTTGCAACATCTATTTCAGATTGTTTTAAATTAGGCAATGCAATAAAAAACAAAAGAGTTTTTATAGGTCAACAATAAAAAATTTCCTAAAGATACCTTTTATTAAATGAAGGTAACTAGAAGCTGGGAGCTTGGTTTCTTTCAGAGCGTTTCTCAATAAAGTTCTTGAATATATAAAATCTGATAATTATAAGGATTTAATGGAAAAAATGCTGATTACGAAAACGTAGGAGCTCTAAATTTAATGAAAATTTAATTTCTTTAATCACATCTAGACTGGTTGTCCCCCGAACAAAAAAGATGTCAGTAATGAAAAAGTTAAAGGCTTCTATCAAGGCATTAGTCATTAAATATAATAACAAAGGGAAGAGCAATCCGAATACCATGATTGACTTTTGTGGGTTCTTACAAAAGGGAAGTAATAATTCTTACACGAGAAAGTCAAGATCCCACGGTCATTACCACCAGCAGCAGTCGAATAGTAGTGTTATGGCATGGCCAAACCGTTAATAGTCTCAAGAAAAGGAAATAGTCCGTAACGCAAAAGTGAAACCAGCAAGCTATTATTTGTTATCATCAAAGAAATCAGGATGTTATAATTCTGTAGAAACATAATAATAACTTTCTAATATAATTTTTGTATGTTCTTGCACAGGATAATAATAATATTAATATTGTTAATACTACTAATGATAATAATAATAGAATAATGATAATAATGGTAATAATACTTATAATAATATTGCCTGTGATAATGACGAAGATAATGACGATAATACTGACGACAATAATGACGATAATAATAATGCGCGAATCATAATGATACAAATAATTTGCTATTTGTTTTAAAATCCCTGGAACAAACTTGATTTGTAAACTTTTTTTTATCAAAGAACAGTACTTCCAAACTAATAGAGCAGTTCTTAGCAACACCATACTCAACAAGTTAAATCAAATGATGAAGTATCTTTAAATTTCACTGGTCTGCTTACTAATGTTGCAAGCGACGCCGACATCCTGCCTGTGTTCACAGTAGGATATGTAGAGCCCCCAGTATAGACACTGCGCCAGGCTGGTTTCGTTCCCCACACACTGCAGGTCACGTGTCAGTACATGACCAGAGCCTGCTCCGTACTTGGCCGTCCCCATGGCTACTGCTGTTGTGCTGTCCGACATTAGAAACGAACAGGAGAAGACATACATGTACACTGAGTACAGACTAATGTTTGTATAAACACGTATACAAGCTCGCGCGCGGACACACACTTGCTACAAAGCAACCCTTAGTTTATATCTTGTAAAACATAGCGTCATAGTTTTCATTCTCAATTCCACACTGTTCTTCTAGATTGGCAGGTTGGATGTGGTCTTAGCACCGCACCTTGTGCACCCTTCATATATATACATATCAGCTTTTCTGGATTTTTTTCTACTGGTTGTTCAATACACTTCTTTGTTATCTTATTTATTGCGGACATTTTGACAACATTTTGTGTGAAAGCCATTTACTTTTTTTAAGATTTAGCGTCGCAGTCTCTTTAACTTGCAAGTCTTTACTACCTTAATTTTTGTAAATCTTAATCTTCTACGTCAGGGATGCCCAACCTATGGCCCGCGGGCCATATCCGGCCCGCGAAACTTCTGCCCACAGTGCAGGAAATCGGCATGTTAGTAATAAAAAAAAAAAAAAAACCGAAAAAAAACAAAAAAAGGAAAGAAGAAGTATTTATCCCAACGTAGGGGCGTTTCCCAATCTTTTTTTCGATGGACGAACATTTCGATTCAGTGCTCCGACTTAGTGTCTCTACGATGAGGCCGGACATTCAGAAGTTGGTTTCAGGAAAACAACTTCAAATATCCAACTAATTACTACATAATTAATGGTAAGTACAACTTGTTTCTAATAAAAAAAATGGTATCTGCTCTATTTTTTTTTTTTTGTATTTTTGCAGTGAAGTGGCCCGCGACACGGCTGTCCGAAATGGATATGGCCCGCAGGCCGAAAAAGGTTGGGCATCACTGTTCTACGTCAACGACACGAATGATGCGATATGTAGGCAATAAATTAAAACAATATTTATTACATTAGAACATACAGTGTTAGAAAATAAGTGCATACTTTTAGAAGGCAAGTGCAGGACTTCAAGACATGCAGTTCAACAGACCCGGACATTAACCTGAACTTTGCTATGCACTTTACTCACCATCTAAGTGCTGTTCACGACAAATATTAGCAACATGACAAAGGCATCCTCTGTAACACAGTCTTTACTTTCCTCTGTCAAATCGTCGAGAATAATTTACACTGTAAACAATCTAGGTAATACAGCGAATTAAGACTTCTTCTCTTCTTTCACGATTGTTGAACCACACCCGATGTTTCAGTAAACCATAACACTTTACCTATATAACAGTATGTCCATTAGTAACAAGAATGCAGAGGAACCCCAACTAAGAGCCATTTCAAGTGTCCCAAAGCGTGATCTTGTAAAGTTTGATTGTCCAGAAAATAAGAAGCAAATTTGACTTCTATTTACATGGAAAGTATCGCCATTGTCGTGAAAATGTTCAGAACCGACAAAAAAGACTGTGTAAGTGGTTTGTTTTACTTACAAACGAGGCATAGACTGCCACTGGTTGAAAAAGACTGTTCTCATTACAGGCAATAGTGAACCTTAAATACTTTTACATCTAACACGCTATACACTATCAGGCTGCGCTTTCTTTTTTTTTTTTTTTTTTTGTTTCATGTTTGTTGATGAGCCATTTGATTAAACGTGTAAAAGAACCAAAAATCACTGGCATTTAAATTGAGTTTATTTCGTTAGACTACACATACCTGTTGAATCCTAACATTCTGCAGGCTACCAAAGCTTCTTTCTGTCCAAAGCCTCTCTGACACACTGTGTTCCAAGCTCCATCGTAAAAGATTTCCAGACGTCCCGCCTCCGCTGTGCCACCGACCACACGAGCTCTTAGCTCTTGAGCGAAAGTTGAAAATACAAATATGTTACATTCATAAATTAATTATATTTTTGTCGTAAATAAAGAGTAAAAACGCTGTGAAAAACTGTTATGTTGTATGATTATCAGATGGTTAAATATCTCTTTCTCTATTTTTAATCTGGGCTAGTAACATTGTGCTCTCCTCCTGTATGAACAAATGTTTTATTATTATCAAAGGCATGAACAACAAATGTCTACTTGATGGGCGTTTGCACTAAAGTCTTTTTATGACAACGAGCATCATCGTCAACATTGTCGTTGTCACGGATAAATCAGAAACTCATTATTAAGTTACATTTAGTATTTATTACTGTAAAACCGCTTATTACCTATTTGAAGCTAGCCGAACTCAAAAGCAGGCTATGAAACTATAAGTAAATATCTACTCATTGCTTTTTTGTGAAAAAAATGAAGAGGAATGAAAGTCGAGGAAAGAAAAATAAACAAATACTACATTATGAAATATGTAGTCGAAAAAGAAGGAATAAAAAATCTCAATGTTCGAGAAAAAAAAACCAACATAACCTTAATTTTAATATCTGCAACGAAGTAAGGATGGGAAAAAAAACCCTCACAGAATAGAAACTATCGGTACCAAGCAAAAACAAATAACTATTTAATTCTCATCCGTGGGAAAGAAAGTTCCTGTAAGTACTACTTGTTTACAGGTCATGGAGGTAGAGACTTCTGACAATAAAGGGATAATTTGGTCACAAAAACAATAGTAACATGTTATAATAATTTATAGCTCTGTACATCATAATGTATTTGTCTGATAAGGATACACGCAGATGTTTTGTCTGAGAAGACACAGATCGTAGACCACAGTGTGCAGTTTCTTGTGTCGGTCAGTCAGACAGTCAATCGTCCATTGGCCAGCAACTGTCTGAAGGGGGAGTAAACTGTACATGGATAGAGTCGGCAGCTGACAGACTCAACCAGAGTCCGCCACCGATGTCGATCTGCTGAAACCCTTTCCAGTTGACCCCATGTCCAGCCCTTTCCGTTTATCTCCCTTTCCACTGTTCTTCTCCAAGTTTCCTTTGGGCGGCCTCGTTTTCTTCGGCCGTCTGGAGTCCATCGTAGGGCGACTCTGGAGAGGTCTGCTGTCTGCTGGCGGAGCACATGTCCAATCCATCGCCAACGCCTTCGTTGAACCTGCGTGGTGATGGACTCGGTTTCAATTCTTCGGTGGAGTTCTTCGTTGGTGATGGTGTTTGGCCAAAAGATGTTAAGTATGAGCCTGAGGCATCTGTTTTGGAAGACGTCAAGCTTGTTACTGATGGTTTTGGTCATCTTCCAAGATTCTGATCCGTAAAGGAGGATGCTGATCACATTTGACTTGAAGATTCTCAGCTTGATCTTCTGACTGATGTTTTTTGCCTTCCATGTGCTCCTGAGTGAGGTAAAGGCCTGGCTGGCTTTCGGCAGTCGGGGTCGAATCTCCACCTCCGCATCCCCGGTGTTTGACATTTTGGACCCAAGATAGGTGAAACTGTCAACTTCCTCAATCTCTTCTCCATTTATTTTGATGCTGTCTTGGACTCTGGCGTTCACTCTCATACTTTTCGTTTTCTTTGCGCTGACCTTCAAGCTAAGGTTTCTAGATGATTCTGAGAAGGCCTTAGTTTTTTTCCTGCATGTCTTGGTGGCGTAAGGACAGCAGGGCAATGTCATCAGAAAAGTCGAAGAAGACTTCCAGCGCTGTTGTTGCTGTCATAGTCATGGTCCATCTGATCCCTCTCTTCTCACTGTCGGTGGAAGTCTTCACGATCCAGTCCATGGCCAGGATGAAGAGGAACGGCGACAGACTGCAGCCCTGCTTCACCCCAGTACTGACGTTGAAGGGGTCTGTGAGCTCCGTGTCACACACAACCTGGGATTTGAAATCGCTGTACAGCATTGCAATGACCTGAACAAGTTTTGCAGGGACTCCGTAATGCCTCAGGATCTTCCATAAGGACTCTCGGTGAATGCTGTCAAAAGCTTTCTCCAGGTTGATGAAATTGATGAGCAGCGGTGTGTTCCAATCGTTGCTCTTCTCAAAAATCTGTTGCAGAATGAAGATGTCCTCGGAGCAGGATCGCCCAGGACGAAATCCTGCTTGTTGTGGTCGGGGGTCTTTCCCAAGAGTTGTCAGTTTTGACAAAACAATCTTGCTGAAAACCTTGCTGGTGAGGGAAAGAAGTGTTATGTCTCTGCAATTATTGCAGTCTCCAAGATCTCCTTTCTTGGGTAACTTGAAGATGACCCCTGTGAGACCCCGGGGTATGCTTGCCTAGCGAGCACTGTAAGAATAGGGTCATTCTGCCATCCAGCCAGGCATGTCGTAAGAGGCGACTAAGGTGGACACCTCACCTAGAGGTAAATTAGGTTGTGGTAGGGCTAACAACCCCACCATGTAAAAAATAGATGTTACAGAAACCAATACCACCACCAACAGTCGAATAGTAATGTAGTGGCATGTTCAAACTGTTAATAGTCTAAAAGAAACAAATAGTTCGTAAAGTAAAAGTAAAAACAGCAAGCTATTATTTAGTATCATTAATGAAATATAACTGTATTTATTATTTAGAAACATACTAATGACTTTCTGATTTAATTTTGTTCTTAAACAGTATAATGATCATAATAATAATGATGATGAAAGATAAAGGATAATGGATGATGGACGATGGATTATATGTTCTTGTCTTAAACACGCTGTAACGTACTTTTTTTAGTCGTATTAATCAAAGAACAATAATTTAAGGCTAATAGAACAAATCTAAGCAGTACAGCACTGACATTTTTTACAAGATAAATTAAATGCCGAAATAGCTGTAAATATTTCTGATCTGCTTACTAATGTTGCACACGACGCCGACGTCCTGATAGTGTTCACAGTTGTGCCTGTAGAGCCCCGAGTGTTCACACTGCGCCAGGCTGGTTTCGTGCCCCACACACTGCAGTCCACTGAACAGAATAGGACCAGAGCCTTCTCCATACTCGGCTGACCCCACGGCTGCTGCTGTTGTACTGTCCGATATCAGAAACGAATAGCAGACGATATAAAGATTAAAAATAAACATTTTGTTTACACTGAATACAGACTAAAATTTGTAAAACATGTATACAAGCTCGCGCGCGGACACACACGGGGCATTAGTCACAGAGCAACCCTTAGTTTATATCATGTGACCGTTGCTGTTTCTGATGTTGTAGTTGCTGCTTTCGACTTTTCTCCTCTTGTTCTACATTGCCTGATTGTTTTCCTTCTCAATTCTATAGCGGCCTTCATTTCTCTTTCGTCTACTTCTCTACAACCTCAGCATACTTGGCGGATTTTTAGCTCCGCACATGTAACTTGTCTGCATTTGTTTCCACTGGTCACTAATGCCACATCTTTGTTATTTTATTCGTTGAGGACGTTTTCAAAACGTTTTGTTTGAAAGCCTTTCACTTTTTTAAGAGTCTGCGTCGAAGTCTCTTTCTAATTTGCAAACCTTGACTTCCTGAATTTTTGTTTTACTTAGAAACGAGGCACAAACTTCCACTGGTTGAAAAAGACTCTTCCCATCAAAGGCAATAGTGAACCTTTGGATCAAACCTGTAAAAGATAAAAAAAAAACTTTTATTTAAATTGTGTTATTTTTCATTAGACTACACCTACCTGTTGAATCCTAACATCCTGCAGGCTACCAAAGCTTCTTCCTGTCCAAAACCGTTATTACACACTGTGTTCCAAGTTCCATCGTAAAATATTTCCAGACGTCCCGCCTCCGCTGTGCCGCCGACTACACGAGCTTTTAACTGTTGAGCTAAAATGGAAAATACAAATATCATATTTTAATAATTTACTTATATCTTTGTCGTAAAAAATAGGAAAACACTGAAAAAGCGTCGCAGATGATTACATATTTCTTCATCTTTTCTTTACCCGGCAAGTAACATTATTCTCGGCTTATGTATGTTCACCAGTTTTATTATTATTAAAGGCATGAAAAACATGTCTACCTAATAGACGTTTGCACTAAAGTCTTTTTATGACCATGAGCATCGTCGTCAACATTGTCGTTGTCGCTTGATAAATCAGAAACTCATTATTGAGTTAGATTTTGTATTCATTGTTGTAAAACAGCTCATTGCCTATTTGAAGCTAGCCGCACTAAGAAGCAGGCTATGGAACTATAAGTAAATATCACCTTATGTCATAAGGCTTATGATATAGTGACAAAAATTGAGAAGGAATAAAAGTCGAGGAAATAAAAATAAATGGATACCACATTATAAAGAACGGCAGAAGAATGGAAGAAAACGAATATTAAATGTTAGAGGAACATAACATAACCTTGAGTTGAATATCTGCAGCAAAGTAGCAATACAAAAAAAAAATTACAGAAAAGAAACTATCGGTACCGAGCAAAACCAAACAACCATTCTATTGTTATCCGTGGGATAGAAAGCACATTTATGTTTATAGGTCTTGTGGGTACTGACTCCTGACAGCAAACGGATTTCTTGGCCACATAAGCAATAGTAACATGTTATACACGTTTCTAACTCTGTGCATCATAATGTATTTGGCTGATAAGGCTACACACAGATCCTTTGTCTGAGAAGACATATCGTAGATAGTGTGACAGTTTCTTGTGTCGGTCAGTCAGTCACTCAGTCGTCCATTGGTCAGCAAGTGTCAGAGAGGGGTACATGGACCGAGTCGGCAGCTGACAGAGTTACACCTCATTGCCTCTATAGGAGTATAGTCAGCAGTTCGTTTACATGACAACAAGCTCAGTCTTGACGTTCGTAAGCCATCTATTTCTGTGGCCATCTAGGCGTCAAGGGTTTCCAAGGTGCTTTAAGAAATAATCAGCCAGGTGCCATGCCGGGTCACATGACTAAAAAAGACCAGCTGAAACTGAAAGACTGTTGAAAGTGGAGGTTCCTGGTGTCCTCAAGAGTGACATTCGTCCGTCGTACGAAGTCGTTTGTTCTATGTTCACTCTATGAGATCCGAAGAAGCCTCCTTATGGACTTGCTCTCCAATGCTTGGATCCTTAGACAAGAATCCCCGTTTCACGTCCGTAAGGAAGGATCAGAGCTACCAGAGATTATTACAGCTTGTACTTGCTATTCCAACTTATCAGCTATGCCAAATCCAACCTAGCATAGCCATTACAACTAGTCCGAATAATTCCATTTCATAGACATTTGACCTGTTTGTCAGTTTGTTGGTGCGACCTTGTAGTTGTTTGTTAGTGCCTGCTAACAGATTATGATGATGATGTCGATTTATAATGCGCAGGTATCCATTCCGAAGAATGCTCATTGCGCACAAAAAAACAAAAGAATAAAAAAATAAAGTTAACAAATATATAAAACATCAGGAAAGTAAAAAATATAGACAGAAGTGTTTCTTGGTTGTTTAAGACTGTTTTGAAAGAAACAGATGGGTTTTCAGTCTTTTGCGAAACGTGGTTGGTGAGGTGATGGAGGAGAGTGACGATGGCAGAGCATTCCACAGCTTAGGTGCCGCATTTTTGAAGGCCCTGGCTCCAGTGCGCTTCTTGTTGGTGTCTGTCACTGCAGGGTTCTGTAATTCTGACACTGTTTGCTGTTTCTTGCTCTTATGTGGGGGACAATTTCTTGCTTTTCCAGACAAGAACAGTGAGAACCTTTTTAGTTTTTTTTTGCCCGTCTGGCTTCAGAAGCTTAGCTGACTTATTATAAGCGTTTGTTGACTTCCCTTCCATCAGACTGAGTAGAGATCTTTTGACCCCTTTTGACCCCTTTTGACCCTTGCCTTGAAGGGTGTTAGTGGAAATTAGGTACAAATAGTACAAGAATAGATGCAATTACTAATTATACCTCTACCCGAAAAACGAAATAGAAAACAAACCAAGAACTACAGAGCCATAAGAATTATCAGCCACTTTTTCAACGTCTTGCTAAGGGTCATACCGATCGGCATGAGCACCGCAGAATAATTGACTATAACAGGCTATGTGGCTATAACAGGCTACATGACTTTAGACTACCTAAGAGCACAGTTGAGCAGATATTCAGATGTCACATTCTCATAGAAAAGCGTCTCAAGGCGGACCTCTATCACAACTTCATTGACTTTAAATAAGCATGAGAGAGACTCTAGCACGTGGGGCTATGCCATGTCATGTATGAATTCAGCATCAAAGACAGCCTCGTTCTAGTCATTTAAACGCTGAATAATATCTCATCGAGTACATTGCAGCTAAAGAACCAAAGAGGATCTTACTTTTACACCACAAGAAGCGCACTTCAAGTATGTCCTCTGTCACTGATGCTGCTTAATATCTGATTTGGAGAACATAGTGCTCGAAACTCTTTAATACCATCATACTTTCATCTCAATTAATGGAAGACCAATCTTCATGCAGTCAACTTTTTGCAGATGTCAGTGATCTGTTAGCAGGCACTAACAAAGAATTACAAAACCTAAGCAACAGACTAACAAACAGTTCAAACGCATATGGAATGGGGACAATAATTCCACCCCTTCTTCCCCACACCTGCTTCCAACCACGCCGTCAAAACGGCAAGTTTTCTGATGTTTAAATGCTTTCGCTAATGTTTTTATGTTTATTTAACTCCATTTATATTGCATTATAACTGTTCTCAAAAAACAAATACCTTTATAGCCTGTAACTATTAGCGAGTCATCAGGGGCTGGGAACCGATTAAATCTATTTCCTTTATTTTTTATGGAAAAAATTGTTTCGGATAACGAACATTTCGGATAACGAACAGCTCTCCAGAACGGATTAAGTTCGTTAACTGAGGTTCCACTGTATAGGAACGCGGTACAGCTCGCATAAATAGGCAGCTTCAAGTACTTGGGAGCAACCCTCTTCAAGGACAGCAGTCAACGCCAGATATCTAATCAGGATTGTAAACAAGCTACAACACTTATAATTAAGCTAGACATGATCTAGTATAGCCATGAGATAAGTTTTCCTATAAAGTACAATATGTACAAATAGTGATAATTTTGCTGTACAAATGTGACACATGGACACTGCACGCCGAGACGGAAAAGACTCTCCAGTCATTGGCGAACAGGTACAGAAGGCTGCTCCGTATCTCATGCAAAAAACATAGAAACAATTACTTTGTACGAAAGAAGATTGCCACACTCATAGGAAATCACGAAACTAAACTTCAACACACATGCGACTTAAGCTGGTCTTCTTTGGTCATGTGACCCGACACGACACGCTGTGGAAGACATTTCCCCAAAACAGAGTAGCCGATGCCGATGCCGCGGTGGCCAGAGGAAGAACAGACTTACGAAGGTCAAAGACTGGACTGGTCGTCCTGTACAGGACCTGCTGATTTTTGTTTACCATAGGAAATAATGGGGCCCTATCAGCTGCCTCGTCTATCGATGTGCTCCTCCCAACGACAGGCGCCGGTCAAGGGACGACTGACTGACCAATCACCACCCCCCACCCTAAAGACGACCCATGGGTCACAGAGGTCATTGCCACCTCCACTCGGCAGCTTGTCACGGTTGGCTCGTTCAGCCTCATCGCCGTCTACCCCGCGGTGGTCTTTTATTGTCATCAAGAAATCTAGACTACCCATAATTTGTGAAATTATGTCTCAAGTAAGATGTTTACATGACAACCCATGACTTTTACCTTTTTCAAGTCACACAAATGTTTTTTTTTCTCAAATTAGTGTTTTAAAGACGAGATTTTTTTTTGTAGTGTCCAGCAATAGAATTATAATTGTAACATCGCGATCTCAACCTAATAAAACATAAATGCACTGGAAATGGCCACAATCATTACTTTAGGTTATGTAGGTTTCACTGGTAATGTTAGGCATTTATTTTAGCAAAACTCGTGGACTTCCATGAGGCTATGAGCGGACAATAGAGTCCTCGATAAAACAAATCCGCATAACCAATATTTCAGGAAACAATCTTTGTGTATGGTTTTAACCTGTCATTGAAGCTTCTATAACATAAATCATAACGATAATGATAATGATAACAATAATGATATTGATAAATGTACAATTTTCAAAACTCATATTCCCACTCCTAAGGAGCGTGCTCTTAGGACAAGAACTAAACATAAATGGAATCAAAGGAAATGGACACACATGGCATATAAACTGTAAAAAGTTAACAACAGCACTAATGTTAATAAAAACAAATACAGAAAACACAGAGGAACCGAATAACAAAAACAAGAGCTAAAGGTAACAAGATATCGCAAATTATGGGTGTGAAAAAGGTCTAGCAGTATTGGAAATAAGTAATGTTTACGGAATAGAGGGTAGGTGGCGGATATGGAAAAGAAGAGAGTTCTATTGTTTTGCTGCACAATAACTCATAGTCCTGTGGCTATATGCTGTTGTTTTTGTGAAAGGAAGAGTAAAAACACGATTATTAGACGACGAGAGGAGTTTTGTGGCTGAGATGTACACCAGTAGAGAGTTTCATATCCGTGACAAGTTATTACAGTAGTATGATGACTACTTACCGAGGCTTGGCACCAACAGCAGGTACATGAGGTAAGTAGTGACCACCCTGTACCTCATGATGCTCGTTGACTCCGGTGATGAAGACTTACAATGATGGTGTGTCTGTGACTGACAAGACACTGGCCGTCGACCGCAGCGCCGCAACTTTACACACAGCGACCAGGATGTGAAGGTCCGCGAGCAGCGATTGGGTGACATGTCGCGTGCCTGGCTGTGATTGGTCGGCTCTGTTTTATCCTTATTTTTGTCTGTCATACTCAGCATCAGGACGTGCGTTTGTCTCTAAAGTGAAGTAAGAGTCATGCGGTGCACTGTCCCCTAGACAAGTACAGCTTATTGAAAGACAAAGCAAATAAACAACTTGGTGCGGCATAATCTTGTTTGTGTGACTATCTCTAGTATAAACAACAATTGTAGTTTGCTTTCAGAGAAAGACTTGATCGTTATTTATTCCTACAGAAGTCCTACAATCTAGTCCTTACGCTTTCTACTGGACAAAGCTTAACATTTAAACATAGCCATTATAGATAACTATCCAAGAGAAAGATTCCTACTAAATTTTGTGAGAATAAACCTACTCTTAAGAAAGAGCTTTTAACAATTAAAAAAAAAACAACTAAAAACATTTAGTTTGTGTCGTAGGTATTATTTACTTCATATATATGACTGCATTTTTTTCTCAGATGTATGCTATATGGAGTATGTGCTGGTCATCTGATATTTTCGGAGCCGATTTGTGATTGTGACGAATAAAACCTACATAAAGCCTCATCCTTTCTCTCTCTCTTTGCCCTTGTGTCATAGGGGATGTTAGATTTTTCATTACCATTAGTCCTGTTTTCGAGAAACAGCGTTGGAGCACGGACTTTGGTTGCAGGCGATAAGACAAGCGAGAGGAAAGTAGATGATAGTTGCGCAGAGAAGCTCAAGCTCATCCCTGATGATCGCCACACTCCGCCCCAGCGTCTCCTCGATGCCCTCTCGGTCGCGCGCCCTCTGTCGGGCATCTCCTGCACACCCACTACGTCATGTCAGCCACGTCCTACGCTCCCACTACTCGCCAGCTTACTCGAGATCATTTGATGCCTAATGGTTTATGTTTCTCGAATCCGCTAGAAATTATTTCTTTTTTTTTAATTTGACAAACCACTATAATGTATTTTGTAATCAGCTTCACATATGGCTATCTGACAATCAGATGCAATAAAGGGGACGAATGTTTCATTCTCCGACTATTTTTAGTTATTCCTTACATCACCAGAAAACAAACGATCTTTTTCGTTGTAATAATTCTAACTAAACTTATTCAACTTGTTTTGTTCTGTGTTCTCATTTACATTTTTAAAATGAATATACAGAGGACTGATATCTTTATTTGCTTGGAGTTGAGTGGTCTTGGGTTTAGGCATTAGCCCAGGTTTGTGGGGTTGTCAGATGGTCTTAGAGGAACTCAATTTATGGGTCTTGTCTACAATCGTTTAGGTTTTTGTTGTCTGTGCATGTGACGACTGTCACGTCAGTAATATGTTAGTGAGTCGTCCATTTTCTTTTCTTTTACTTCAATTCATTTTGTGTTCTACACGTAGTCGGGGATTAAACCGGAGAAGATAAATTAGAAATCTTCCAGGACCTTTACGATTTTAACATGCAAAAATCAAATAATAAGGAAATTGTCATCCCAGTCAGTACATTCACCATTGCCTTGACATAGAAACTAGGACTAGGAGGATGAAGAAAATGGAGTTCGGACATTTCGTTGGAATGTGCAATGTCAACTTATTTATTTAGTATATACACAGAAATTTAAATAATTGGAAGTTCATTACCATTTGACTGAGATCCAAACTACTGGTATCTTTACTCCTAGCTGTGTGTTAAATGTCTGTATGAGTATGTATGCCTGCCCTTGTGAGCGAAGAAAAAATTCTGTCCTGGGTCTCCTCGACAGACAATAAAGTTTGTTTTGATTTGATTTGATTTGTTTGATTTGATTAAGTCAAGCTCTCTGTTTTAAGAATATACAGATATTTTTATGTCTCTTATTCTATAAATATATACTAACAGGTTATGATTTGTTTTAGTCTTTCTGTTTGAATAAACATATTCTAAAGACAATGACAGTTTCAAACGATGATAGAAATGGCGAAGTTTCAGTCTTTGTTATCGTGTTTGTCATGTGGCCAGACAAGTGGAAGCGGATGTCGATGGACCAGAGATAAAGTAAAGGCTGTGTAGCAGGGTCTGTCCATACATGGTGCAGAATATTGCGAGCTTACAAGTAATTGTTTTGCCTTTGTTGGTCGAAAGTTTCTTCTGCCTCACCCCAAATCACTAAAACAGTCAGCCATTACGACAATCTATCTTAAGATTAGTTTCTTGTGTACTTTCTTGTATTACTTTCATTAAAAACATTTATACAGTGTTCTAGTAAGATAAACCGCCATGCGTAGAACCTAGGTGAGATTAGTAATTCAACCTCTAGTCATAGAGAATGACTGTTTTATTAGCTTTTTTAATAAACCAACAGAACAATAGATTCAGTAATTGATATTAACATACGGTCGTTCTCTATGCTTCGTTTTTCATTCTAAAACTTAATTAGGCCAAGATAAAAAAATACATTTTGTGGAAACCGACTGTTCTTGAAAGGCTCTTGAAGACTGCGGAAATGGAGATGTCTGTGATCTTGATAAAACCCTCACACTAAGGGCCGAGGCCAACATCTATCAACACTTGTAAAAGAAAGTCAAGCCGGATGTGTCTGTGTTGATGTTGATATCTTCGCTTCCTAAAACAAGGGAGCTTGGGTGTAGCATAGAAAGTCTGATTTCTTCAACTTCAAAGTCAAGTGGAATCGTGCGAGTGCTTTTGCTTCAAATATTTTTTTTGTGTTTTTACTTGTTGCTTGTACTACTACTAGCAAAAACTGTAGTAACACATGCAGGTATGACACACACCTACACACAAGTTCATGTACACGTATAGAAACAATACACTGAAAGGTAATAGAATTACGATGTAGTTTTCATATTCCGACAATCCTGATTAGAGACATATTTACATGGTTACACAGGTCAGAACTCTAGCTTTCTAACTGTGATATTTCTATTTGTATAACTTAGTGCATCCTGTGTTACGTGTTGTCTTTGTTATCGTGTAGTCTTTACAGGTAAGCTGGAATGCGACACCTGCAAACAAGATACTTCAGTAAAATGGGGGGCTGCGATGCTTTTGCAAGAAATGGATTTGAATTGATGTTTCTAGCGTAGGAAACTGATCTCTCCACAAATATCAGGAGACTGGTATGATATATTTCTCTAGTTTATATGTTTACAAGAGACTGTCCGCCCGTCCAAATCTTATAAAAAAGTAAAATCAATTTTTCACTTCAAATTAGCCTTCTCAGGTCCTGTCCATGACAACTCTATAGCACTGTGATGTTGTTGTTGTTGTAATAATAACAAAAATAACAACAAAGCATGTGATTTACATGTGCAGAATCCCGCTCTCAAAAGCGGATGTACTATGTGTTTGAGAAAATCAGGAGACATTGAGAGAATATTTCCCTACAGCCATTTAGGACTAAAAAGTCATGTTGAAAGACAGTTTCTTTTTGTCCAATCGACTGCTGATTTTTACTAGCGTCCACAATGCTAAGCATTTGAGATTTACATTTGATTATTGTTTGTCAAGCATCAAGAACGTGTATGTTTATCTATGTGTGCATGTATGTCTGCAAGTGTGTGTGTGAGAGAGAGAGGAGGTGAGCGTGTGTGCATGTGTTTTCGTATTTTAACAACATAATTTGAGAAAGATTGTTGGGATTTGTTCGATAACTCTGTTCTGATGTGTTGTTAAGTTGGCAAATACCGCCCTAGCAACAGTTTTAAATTGTTCTATAAATAGTAAGAGGGAACAAGTACTTAAAGTTCAATCTTTGTAACTGTAGTGTTTTCTTCTCTTGTTTTGTTTGTGGTTTTTTTTTTTTGTTGTTTTTTTTTTGTAATTGTAATGTTTTCCTGTTTTGTTTTGTTTTTGTTTTTTTTGTTTTTTTGTTTTTTTTTTTTTTTTTTTTGTTTTTTTGGCGCCGTAAAAGTGAGCGGATGTAGATAAGATGAGGATGTAATGGAAATCCTGTATCATATGTCAGGCCTTATATGGCGCACGATACTGAGAATACTTAAGTGGATCTTTTACTAGTAAAGTCAGGTTCTTGTTTAACTGATTAAAAAAATCAGATATTATCATTATCAACTCCACCACCATCACCACCGCCCTCATCACCGTCACTACCACCCCCACCATCACCAGTCTACTCTCACTGTACCAGTCTGTGGTTGTGGATGTTGGACTACAGCTCAGTGTAATGGCCTCAGGCGGGAAACATTCGGCAAACGCTCGTTTGTTACCTTAACGGCAGGGCTTCTGCTTACGCAAAAAATTGCGTTTTATTAACCTCGTACAAGCTAATTTTTTTTGAGATTTTAACTCCATTGAAGTAATTTATTGTTGTTTTCTTTTTTTGCATAATCAGAGGTGTGCGTGAATTAAATTTGTATTTTTCAGTTAACTTTGGGGGGGGGGGGTGAAAGTTAATTTTAATTTGATTTAGAATCTGGTAAGTGAGTACAAGTCCTGCTGTAGAGGTTGTATTAAGCTTTCACTGCATCAACTCGATGACGGCGTAATTGGTTTCCTCTTGAGAGGTCGTTGTGTTTCGGGGCGACACTGAGTGAAGTCCAGCTCCGTGTACAAGAGACCTTCCTCCGGAACTGTCACAGTCTGTGTCGTGAGGCCCTGGCCTCCTGGTGACAACAGGCAATGACTATGTTATAATAAAAATTCTAAAGCAAGCAATTCTACAAAAAGAAAAAGAATGGAAAATAATGTCTTATTTTTCGAAAAAAAAAATGTTCTAAGATTTTGAACTTTATCGTTGTAAATGGCATCGAAAATGCAAGGTGAAAATAAAAAAGTTGAAGCGCAATCATTCGTCTCTTGTAATTGGACAAAAATGTTTCAGTGGTGTATGTTATAGACAAAACTTATCTCCAAACACATACACACATATGTTGTCACTACATTCCTGTTCATCTGTTTATGTGTTGTAATAAGACAAACGGACAGTTCGATATTTTCCCACCTGGAGGAAGTGAGTGGTATCGTCCGTGTGAAGGAAGGTAGGAGTACACGCGGTGCGGACTGCCATCGGCCAGTCGTCTTCAATTACTACCCGGACAAAAGGCGGGGTGGACATCACAGACACTGCCGACTAGCATGGCAATGAATCGTCTCCCTCACCCGACCTGTACTTGGTGTAGGGTCTGAGCGCTGATGTGAAACGACTTCTCTCTGAACATACTGTCAGGGTTAAGACTGAGTGTATTCTCCACCAACAAACAAAACTAGAATATATTATCTCGCAGCCCACTGCCTCGTGGTGCTGGGTGCACAAGTCATCTTTGGTGATGTGCTGAAGGTTTACAACCTTGTGAGTCGACAGTCCTAGAGTAGCATCATCAGTGGGATATGAATTTTTTCGGCATGCATGCCTTGCATCTGTCATCACACTGATGTTTGATCTTGGATCTGTCATCACACCATCACACCTAGCGGGGGCGACGAGTTCCAGACGACAGTATGTCTGTTGGCACAGCCCAAAGTGATGATCAGCACATGCCCATCCATTGTTGAATTATTCACTTCGAGCGAAGAGGTGCACGATACTGAATGTGCATGAACTTGATCAATAACATCCTTCACCTTTTCGTGCTCACCAACAAACAAACATGGAATTGCTGCTGATGTTTGTTCTTGCCTGTGTACATTACATATTCCACTATCTTGACTGCAGGGAAACTGAGGACTTTCACCGCTCAAGAAATTATCCAGTAGACAGGACACAAAAGCTGACCTAGACTTATATGTTTTAGCCCAAGTTCAAACTTATCATTAAATACTATTCTTGCTTCTTCATCATCAAAAAAACAAGCGTGTATCTTTTGTTACAACATTATACTCGTAGGTTTTAACAGTGTCGTCCGTCAAAGTTTTCTTGCTACGTTTCTTCAGTGGCTGTGGGTTTTTCTCCATTGTAGACCTGTCACACTGGGAGAATCAGCCTCTTGTTTGCACCACCCTCTCTCCTCTCTACGGTCTACGTGTGCATTCCACCCAAGTTTTGAGTGCGAGGTGCATGTAGGCTAGTGTTCACACTGTAGTATTATTTTATTTTCAGTTGTGATGTATACTGTGCCTTAAAAGTCAGTTGTCTTTGTGTTTGTGTCATTTCCGCTGTTATCTTTTTCTCCATTATTTATTTTTTTGAAAACACGCCCACTTCGACATCGGGCTTTACCCGTGCGTGAGCCAGAACGCGTGGAAGGGAAGAAAATTAACGTGAAAGTAGTCTTGTACACGTAGGTAGAACGCTGGTCACGTGACCCCCTGCTCGCCGGTCCCAACCCTGGCTGCTCCACACAAGGCTGGCCGCACGCTCGCGCAGCGGGGTCACGTGTTCACACGTCGACGAGGTGAAGAGGGTGCAGGGTGACGGTTGACACAATGGCGGACAGTAGCTCGAAAGCGACAAGGACGAAGAACGAAAAACGTCAAGAATGATAAGTCGATTCAAATTTGTATTTTCTATGTTTGTCTTTCTTTTCGCAGTCAGTCTTGTTGTTTAACCTTCTGTTTCATGTATCTTGTCAAGTTGTCATATACCATCCTCCTTAGTGACGAATTAATGTCGCTTACGGGTTACATGGATTTGCATTCAAATACAGACACAAATACAGACAATAGGAAGAAAAAAGAAAATAACATTTATATTTTAATGTATATTCTAAAAGCATTTGTGTTTCTTTGGTACTTAATGTTTTTTTAATATCGTGTAAATAATTTTATTTTGTAAATTTCTAATTGACTTTCTTTCCGATTAGTGAATTCCCTGTGACATTCAGTTACAATCATTCATTTGTTTTTACTGCCAGTAAATAAAACTTGTAGTTTTAAAAATTTACACCACGTAATAGTTTTGAAAATGCTCTTTAAGATGGAGTATCACAGATAATTGTGTATGTTGTAAGTTAATAGATATCAACTTTAAAATACCGGTCGAAATTTTATTCGCGGCAATCAGCGCTTAAGATAAGCAAACAAAGTAAAGATATGGTCAATTGTACTATAAGCTCTCCTAAAGCCTGCCTGCTCTTCTAGAAGCTTTTCATCTGTTTCCGCCCATCTTGACAGTCTCTTATTCAATATATCTGTGTAAATTTTACTACTAACACTAGTTAGTGCCACTCTATAATGTTCGGGTTCGTTTATGTTTCCTTTTTTTATGTATTGGTAGTATGATAGATTTGTGCCATTCGCATGGGAAAGTGCCTTTCTCGAATAAAATGTTGAACAGTTTTAGCAAAAGGTCAAAAGTAACCTCATTGGAGTTTTTTAACATTTCACTAATAATTTTGTCCGTACCTGCACTTTTTCAGCGCTTCATCTACTGGTAGCAGCCACACTTCTCCCTATGTACTGACTGAGCTTTAGGAAACGTGGAATAAAGAGGCTTGAAGGTTTATTTCAATTGTTTCTGAGGTGTCTCCTCGAGCTGTGTGTGTATGTATGCGTATGAGTGTGTGTTTGTGAAAAAATAGAGATATTTCGTGCATCTCCAACTTAATGTGAGTCTGTCTTATTACAAAACATAAACAGAGGAACAGGAATGTAGTGACAACATATGTGTGTATGTGTTTGGAGATAAGTTGTTTATCTATAGCAGCAATCAAAGACACATTTCTTCAAATCACAAAAGACAAATGATTGCGATTCACCTTTTTTATTTCACTTGCATTTTCGATGCCATTGACAACGATAAAGTTCAAAATCTTAGAACACGTTTTTTCGAAAATTAGACATTACTTTCCACTCTTTTACTTTTTGTAGAATTGTTTGCTTTAGAATTGCTTGTGGGGTAAAAGACCTTACAATTATTGTCTCAAATTAATTATGCTTTTATCGCCACATTGCAGTGCCTTAAGTCGTGTAAGATAAACTGTCATAATTTTGGTCACTTTTGTTGTAATATTCTACAGACTTTAAAGTGTAAACAAAAACATTAGCAGGATTGTGTGCCATGACACAGTCAAAGTGACAGTAGACGTTGACAGATATTTCTTAGAATTCCATTTAGCCGATGACCAAGGTGTTCCATCAGGTGAATAAACTCTGCACACACAATGTAAGTTCCATGAAAAGAAAAAAGGAAGAACATCAAATAAAAGAATAAAAAACAAAGAAATAGCTTAAAATGTCTTCTACTGACTTTGAATATGCAAACTAATAATGTCAGATTCATGTCAATATGTCTGCGCAATGAAATTATTATTCTGTACATTGCATATTTTAATATATTGTAGACTACATTATATATTAACATTATATTTTGTATCATATTATGTATACATATATTTTATGCATATTGTTTTAGCTTGATGTTTTATAATGCAAAAATGTAAATGCATATAATTAAATTGCAGCAAGAATGACAGACCTGGTGATTTCTAAATGAATATAGATATGTGTGTCTAAATGATGCTTTAATACCTTTATGCTGGTTGGTCAGTGCCGGATTTAAAGTCTGCGCCTACTCCGGTTTACCTGATAACAGTCATTGTCAGACGGTAGATAAATGTAAATGTAGACTGATGTTAATTAAAAATTGTGTTAAAAACCTTATGACATTACTTTTATGCAACAAAATCAGTATTAGTCAAGTTGTGAATTTGCAACAATAGAGATGAATGTTTGAGATAACATCTACACTCGTCTACAAGATGTTAAATATACCAAGTTTGAAACACACATAGCAAAATATTTTATCTTTTTTACAAAGAGTGTTAACATTATATGTTTCTGATATATTCAGATAGGTAAGAAGGATATACTTATTTCTTCTGCCAGGAGCATGGGACTTCAGCCTCGATTTCATAGTCTAATTGAGCAGAGTCTGATAACCAACATTTGCACTTAAAAGTGTGCCTTGTAGGTCCCCAAACCCAAATCTGTGAGCAACAGAAAAGTCATATGTATGGGAGATACGAGCTTAGCGACAAATGTGTAATCACCTCAGAAATCATAAGCAATAAGACATTTAATGTCTTTAGACACGTTGAGAATTCTCTTTTCTGTATCATAGAGATTTAAATTTGCAAAAAAGGACAAACATGACAACATGATATGAAGTACGCATTTTGCGAATGAATACTAAGAAATTTTTTGGTAAAGGCTAATACAAAGCAGCATTCTTGTCTTTGTCCTAAAGGATGTAGTATTACTGAAGTGATAACCAAGTAAGATAACAGTCGCTGTGTCAGGTGCCATTGGAAATATTGTCTGTCTGCTGCCATTAGGTTTAGGCAAAGTAGTCTTTAAGTGCAAATTCCTTGGGGGACTTCCCGCATGTGTAATGCTTTGTTAAGAATAGATTAAATTTAATAAATGAACTATAAATTCTAATAAATTTGCAAAAATTTATTTAATTTGAACAGTAAACAATCATGTCCGTGGTAATCAGTAGAGCAATCTACCGCATTTACCGTAAATGCTGTGATGTGATTCAAGAAATGTGTCCACTTAAATGAAATAAATTTTGGAGAAATATTGTTGTAATGTTGAGCCATGTCGCCTCCAACTATGTCTTCTATCATGGTACAACAATGTGAAAATATTTTGGCCCAGTATGGAAAAATACAGGACTCAGAGCGTAGGTATCATTAAAGCTCCAGGGCGCAGTCTTAGACATATATATTTATGTGTATATATTATCATCGTAATGGAAGCTCAGATTGGTTGTGTACTGTGCCGACATATATACATATGGCAGTCACGCATGGCACCTACGAGCCATCATCGGCTACCTGCAGACGGCGTGTTACCATGGTGACAGCCATGTAGCGGGAGTTTCTTACTGGCCGCTGTATCGTTTGCATCCTGGCTTGAGGCTAGCTCTCAGTGGCCAAGATGGCCAGTACCTACAAGCGCTGGAACCACACTGGTCCAACATTTTGTGCTGTCTGGGATGTTTGTATCGCAACGTATGGATCACATAATTACGAAATTAAATATTATTTATATCTTCGGGTCTTATTGACAAAAGCATCGTAAATAGAAGTCACTAAGTTTAGAAAGCAAACACTACAGTTCTATTTTACCGTATTGAGACGCCATTCGTGCTGATCTTCACTACCGTCAGACCTGATGGTCACTGAGCACACTTCACCAATGTCTTCCGTTGTAACATTGAACTCATCATAACTACCTCTCTCAAAGTTGTTGGCTTCATTGTCTAATTCCATTTCTGAGGAAGATCCGTGAGTTCCATGGAGAGTAATAAAGATATCGGAGTCTGTTCCCCCGTTATGTGTGTCCGTTGTATAAGTTATAATCGTCCACTGGACCCCTTGAGAAATAAAACACACCAACAAATATGTTAAAATTCGCTTCTTCCATATCGTTCCATTTACTGTTCAAGCGTATAGCTTCAGACATTCCCCTCCTAACATAGAGGATGACATAGACATTGGAGTGTGCAGCCGCATCAGGTATCTTCAATGTATACACAATAAACTTCCAACAAGCAACAAAAAAACCTAAAAATGAGTCTTACATTTATTATCTATCTTTTCTGTTTTTCCCTCACTCCAAGCCCCAATTTTTTTTCCTGACAGAAATATTTCTGTCTGTGTACTGTAAGTGTTTTGTGTTTTCTTAATGTACATTACAAACACTGTTACCTTGAACACCAAAACCTTGAATGAAGCAGAGCAGAAAGACGAGAGGCCACATCCTGTTGCTCCCACTCGACGCCAGCGGCTCAACTTGTGGAAACTTTCTAAAGACAGTCTGTGTAACGAATATATATACTTACTACAAATTATACTTTCCGTCATGTGACTTCATCAATATTTCTACTGCATTGGAGAACAAAATCGCACAGAGGGTTTGAGTATAAAGTAAAAGAAAAATTTAAAAGATTATTTGCCATATAAAAACATACTCTTCATGAGTCATTTTCACATTATTTTCTCAGTGCTGCGGCATCGAAAATAATTGCAGTAGTAAAACAGACGGTGGCAGCAGAGACCAGAGCTCGTATCACATGAAAATTAACTTGCATTATATTTGTTAGTTCAACGAGAGACGATGACAATATATGATGTGGCTAAAACAGATGGTGCCAACAATACTGCACACGTCAGCTTAAGATCTCAAAATATATGTTCCTTTTGTTTTTATTCTACACTTTTATGTCATGCATTTCCAGCAGTTGTTGTCATCATCAACCATTGTGCACGTACGATAATATAAACGATGAAGGAATGTGTGCTTCTTAAACTTTCGCCTTCTTTTTATATGTTTTATATAGGTGTCACTGATAGTTTAATACATGTCCATTACTTCTCAACTCTATCTGACCTTTACACGTTTCTCCGTTTCAGAGGCCCTGTCTGTTAACTACAGACTTACAGACACAAAAAAGGAGAGTTCGCGCTGATATAGATTAAATTAAAGTTTTAGTCAAAAAAAGACCTTGAACTTCTAAATATATGAGTGGAAATTTTCGCTCTACCAATCTGAAGGATAATATTTTTACACTCACTATTTTTGGAGGAATGTTTTGGTGTCAATCTGCTAACGACAATATCGATACCTTTTCAATTCTTTTAAAAACGACTAAAAAGGAAGACTCGAAGGAATGTCAATACCCAATCATATATATTAGTTTGGCGAGGTGTACACACAGCCCGTTAGAGAAGAACAGAAAAGAAGATTGGTAGGAGGATCCCAAGATAAAAGACAACAGAAGTTGATTTACAAACTTTTGTAGAGACACTTGCACTTCCATTTACATTTGGCTAATGTATATGTTAGCAGTAAGCTTTCTCCTTTTTTCTCACACATTTTATATGATTATAATAATTATGGCTTCATTACTGAATATTTTCTTTTTCTTAGATTGATAGCCATTGATTAGATGAATTTTTCTTTCATACACACAAACAAAAATGCAGACAGTAAGTAAAGATGATGTAGCCGCGCTCGACTTCACAGGCAAGATGACACGTGATCACACCCTCCCCCTCTGTTTTCCTTCCCCTCTACCTCTCCCCCTTCCCGCGTGTAGCTGCGACAAGTCAAGGTACAGGGTCAGAGGTACAGGGTCAGGGTTTAGTCTTCCCTTTGACTTGCGCGCGGACTTTTTGTACTGTGCGTCCATCTCCAAGTGAAACACCGCCGATCTCTGAAGTAGGGTTAGGGTTAGTGAGTGAAAGATGCCATTAAAACAACTGTACTTTGTAACAATGGGTAGTCATGAATAATTTATGATCGTGTATAACTATTGTAGCTCTTTTTTGTGAAATGTTTCACTTGTAACCGGCAGGTGTGATGCTCTCAAACACAATACATCCGATAGCAACATAACTCATGGCTGTTACAGGACACTGTCTTGTAGATATGCTGTAAATACTTTAGACTGTTTAACCACATGCTTATTGATGTAAATAATCAATTTGTTTAATCGTATCTCTTGCCTGCTAATTGCACGTATTTACCGAAATCAAATGCTAAGAGCACGAATACGATTGGAGGAAGAAACATGACAACCAAGTGCAATAATGGATTCAAAGAACTTTAGTCAAGAAGTTTCAAACTAAATGACAAAGCACACATTCAAACAAACTCTCTCTCTCGTACTTGTGTACTATTAATAATTAGCTTGGAAGTCGAATCCTCTGCAATGAACTTATTGAGCCATGCTCGAAATTTGTCGTCTGCTTTCTCACTAACAGTGGAACAGTGGCGCGGCGATTACAAAACTTTTGTGTTCGTGTTGTTCATTCTGGAAAAGGCAACAAGACAACCACATTGCTTTCTGAACAGACTAAAATTTTGGAGAATGAATGCAAAGTACATGTATAAGAAGCAGTTTTATATTTTTGTAATCATACACTTCGAAATTAACACAAACTGTACGAAATACAAAGGTATGCAATGTGTCGCGTGTCGTCGATTGTGTTGTAGTCACTGATAGGCAAGCTACTTTTAATTTGTAGCCGGCTACACTACAGCTACTTTTGGCTACTTTTAAAAGCGTGATGTTATAAAAAGTTAGCTGTAGCCAGCTGGCTGTAGCAACATACACAAACATCAAACTACACACAAAACACTATTACTTGCTAACACAACAACTGGTTTTTATATAAACTGACCTTTATTCTGATCTGAGATCACCAAAAACTCCATAAGAAAACAAAATACCTGGCCAATAGCTTCGCCACATGGACGACACAGTACTTGCGGTCACTGAGCGTGCGAGACACGTGGTGTCTGGCTGTCAACACACCGAGCAGTGAGAGCAGTGGCTGTCGTCGTCTTGCTGACACGCTGTTGACTTTGTGTTTTTTTCAGGTTAAAAGAGAACAGTCTTATGATAATTTATAAAACATGAACGTGGCACAGTGACCAGATGCTGTGGTGCTATTGACAGCTATATTAGCTAAGTATTTGACACAAGCACAACAATTCCGTTTTTTTGTTTTTTTTTTTATTAGCATTTACTGCATAGCTGCATACGTTCCCCTTCTAACACAGAGGATAACATCGTTCGCTCTAGAAATATAAAACAAACCAAAAATTTCGTTGCATTAATTATTTATCTTTTTCTAGTCTTTTGGATAATTATATTTTCGGCCATTAGACTTTATCAATATTTCTATTGCATTTGAGAACAAAATGGCACAGATGGTTTGTGTATAAAGTAGAGGGAAAATTAAAAAAAATTATTTGCCATATAAAAACATACTCTTCATAAATTATTTTCACATTATTTTCTACGTGCTGCGGCACTTTATAGCGCCTGCCTGAGGGCAACAAATGGAAGTTGGGATGGAGAGGGTGCGTTGGGTCCGAAATGATGTTATGTGCCATCCTTCTGACTGCATGAAGGTACAAGTCAGAAAGTGGCAGCTGTGATATACCAATAATGTTATTTGCCTGATAGACCCAGGAGGACAAGAAGATGTGAGTGACCATGAGAAACGTTCGTCATCTTCAAAATGAACATTGTTTATCAACATACCTTAAGTGACTGAGAATTGTTTAAGGTGTTTGATACAACGATGCTTAAAATTGTTTTAACAACACATATTAAGGATCGAAACGTTTTTCAAAGCTGTTTACGGTCTTTTAAATGGTGAGTTTTCAAAAGAACGACATAAATGTACTTCTTAAACTGACATGAGCAGCCTAAGCGATCGGAGGAGTTTTATATACAAAATGATGATGGGATACAAAAAGAAAGATCATGTGATTATGGTCTCCTTCCTGCTTGAGCGAGGCCTTGATATCGATGACAATGACACTGACAAGGAACATTTCTACTTGTGCCGATGACTAATTAGAACACGGGGAGGTGCTGTAGTCACTGAAGTAAAAGCAACAGTCAAGGCTCTATAAGGTAATCTGTCAACAAATTTTACTTTCGGTCATGTGACTTCATCAATATTTCTATTGCATTGGAGAACAAAATCGCACAGAGGGTTTGTGTATAAAGTAAAAGGAAAATCTAAAAGATTATTTGCCATACAAAAAACATATTTGTTAGTGCATCGAGAGGCGATGACAGTATATGATGTGGCTAAAACAGATGGTGCCAACAATACTGCACACGTCAGCTTAAGATGTCAAAATATATGTTCCTTTGCTTTTTATTTTACACTTTTATTTCATGCGTTTCCAGCAGTTGTTCTCATCATCAACCATTGTTGACGTACGATAATATAAACGATGTTATATAAAAACATACTCTTCATAAATCATTTTCACATTATTTTCTACGTGCGGCAGCATCGAAAATAATAGCAGTAGTAAAAAAGACGATGGCAGCAGTGCCCATAGCTCGTATCACATGAAAATTAACTTGCATTATATTTGTTAGTGCATAGAGAGGCGATGACAGTATATGATGTGGCTAAAACAGATGGTGCCAACAATACTGCACACGTCAGCTTAAGATCTCAAAATATATGTTCCTTTGTTTTTTATTGTTTACTTTTATGTCATGCATTTCCACCAGTTGTTCTCATCATGAACCAATGTGCACGTACGATAATATAAACGATGAAGGAATGTGTATTTCTTGAACTTTCTCCTTCTTTTTATATGTTTTATATAGGTGTCACGGATAGTTTAATCCACGTCCATTACTTTTCAACTCTATCTGACCTTTACACGTTTCTCCGTTTCAGAGGCCCTGTCTGTTAACTACAGACTTACAGACACAAAAAAGGTTATCAATACAATCACCTTGCACTTCTAAATATATGAGTGGAAATTTTCTCTCTATGAATTTTCTCTCTGACGCAATTTTCGCGCGGATTTTTTTCTACATCATCTAATGGTGGTTCTGACGAAGGACGATTGGTGACGGAAAAACTAGAAGTTAGGCGGGAAAAGATACCAGAAGAGGGGAGAAGAAAAAGTGAGCCTGAGGTGAAGACCTCAGGACATTGGTCTCTTGGTGTGACGGTCGGGTAATCAGCGATTGAGACATTGAAGTGAATACTTCCGAGTCGTGCAGTGGAAACCTGTGTACGGGGACAGACCCTCCACTGCATCCCGACACCTACCGTAGGGTAGAGCCCAACCGTCATATCCTCTACCGAAGTAGCCTCGGATAGAATTCGTCAGTCAACAGTTCGAAGAAACATCTGCGACAGCCGTGACGACAATTTCCCGACATGGACATAACTCAACGATCGTCTGTTCGGCGGACTTCTGTACCGACAGTGTGTGTGTGGACACTGAATCATCTGACTGGTGACATCAGATTACCTGAACAGCGGAGTGTAGGCGATAGATTTCATCCTTTGCTTTCATGTTACAATCACTATTTTTCTATTTTTTTTAAAATCACCATTTTTTTCTTTTCCCTTTTATAACATTAAATGTGTTAACCGTTGGGCGGTCTTTTTCGTATGAAAAAAGTGCGGCGAGCGTATTTCTACATGTCGATGTTATACACGTTCGCATACATACGTAACGCACCCTCCACAAAACGTAACAATCACATATTTTCTATTCTCTTAAAATGCTGTATGACATTTTTTCATTTTATTTTACACGATTTACACAAAGAACTAATTATAACAATCTTTAATTACAGATCACACTGACTGTTGGTCTGGCTCAGTGAATTTTACCAGTTAGTTTATTTTGTGTCCCACTATGATTTCATGATCACTGTACAAGCACAGGTTTTGTGTTTTTCATGGTCTACACGCACATCCTTATTATATCCATCTAAACATTTTCTGTTCATTAAAAAAAATTGTCAATAGACTTACATCCATAGTTTTGTTTTGCCATTACTTTAAACAAAAGTAATATTTTGATTTCAACGACATTTTTGAACATAGTTCTCAGCAAAATTGCACTGCAGACTGTGGTTCACAAACTGAATCAGGTCATTCTGCTTCTTCAAAATATGGGGGAAAGAGGAGCTGATGAAGAAAGGATTTAGGACAAAATTGGTATATCATTTAACTATAACGTATACTAGACACATTTTTTAACTGTTACCTTTAGCTTTAACACGTTCGCATACATATGTAGCGCTCCCTCCACAAAACGTACCACCATACTGAGTATACAGAGATAGTGTTTACAAAGGCATACTCAGCATGCGACAGAACATGTCCTGACGTTCCAGTAGTCTGTTCCCTGCGTACTCAATATGCAAATCTCTACACTAACAAGGGATTTAACTCTCGACTCGTTCTTCTCTCTCGCTCGCGCGCTTGAATTTTTCTTTCATACACACATAAACAAAAATGCAGACAGTGAGTAAAGCTGATGTAGGTGGTAGGGCGGTGGTAAGGACGCATATGTCGAGCTTTTTCTTTCCAGCCGATCTCGACTTCGCAGGCAAGATGACACGTGATCACACCCTCCCCCTCTGTTTTCCTCTTCCTCTGTCTCTCCCCCTTCCCGCGTGTAGCTGCGACAAGTCAAGGTACAGGGTCAGAGGTACAGGGCGCAAAGGACGCATAAACACAGAAAATTCAAGGAGAGAGTTGGAAAAACAGGTCTAAACGGAGAATCGAGGAGAAGGATACTCACTCGTAGATATATAGGTGTAGAGAATAAACAGACACGATAAAATTGACCGGTGTACATGGAACATACAAGGGAGTGGTAGAGAAACAAAGAATTGAAGGAAGGAAGAGATGCGTAGACACAGAGCAGAATTGGGTGATAGGGGATACCTAATAAGTTACCACATGACACGTTATGTTAATAAACATGTCGAACTTTTTAAGCTGGATTCAACATTGGTTTGCTCTGACTTTTGATTGTATACATATTTGTTTCTTCTGATGTGATTTTTGCATATAAATAGCAAAACATTTACTATTATTGATAGCGTGTGAGTAATCTGACCAAGCGATTGAACTTGTCATTAAGCAGAGACCTTTTTTTAGTAGAACAGATGAACCGGTTACTAATATGTTCAGGCTTTTAATCTGGTGGCTGGTTGAAGAGGTGGAGACAGCGACACGGCATTCAACAAGTAAAGGTCAAAGGCGAGATTAAGTCAGCAGACACACTGTGGACTGGGTTGTGGCCTTGTGGACAGCCCACCATCCTCCTTAGTTGAGCTCATGTGGTTCCCACATCCTTTGCCTCGCTCTCTACTGTTCTTTTCCGTCTGCTTTCGTCTCCCAACTCTCCTCTTCCCCTGAGGGTTCCTTGTCTGACGGCTGCACGTGCCATCACCCTACAGACTTGTGGGATGCAGCAAGATTTTGTCTACATGACGAGTAGTCAGGAAACTACGACCGGACAAACATCTTCACAGACACAAGCACGGGGTCACGTGACTGCCTCAAACTGTGCCCACTAACCACTCGTTCTCACCAATGTCGTGTGACGTGTTTGGCACCCGGATGTTAGGTTACAGTATACAGGACCACACACCAACTGCAGTTTGAGTATCTCTGTATGTCTAAGTGTCGCATATACAGACTGTGTAGACTCGGCTACAAAGTTGATAGTAACCCGTGTACAGGCCGGTCCTTCTTGTCTTTTTTCGTCAGCTTCTCTACTCTGATGTTCTTACCGATCACCGCTGTCATCATTTTAAAAACTGTTTCAGAACAACTCCAGTGTGTTGTTAATTTAAAAGTGAAAATCAAATGTTGAACGCTGTGAGAGTTTGTTTGACATAATACAGTGTGGGGAGGGTCTGTGTGACATGATGTAGTGTATGCAGGCCACTGAAGGTAGTTATGTCTCACATGATACAATGGCGACATTGTCGCAAGTTTTAAGAGCCGGAAGTATTTTGACCTGCAGGCGAGTGACACAACGAGGTCTTTACACAACCACAGAGAGCTGGTGTGGTGACGACACTACAGTCGGATAAACAACTTCAGACATTAGCATAAGGTCATGTGACTAATGTTCTCTGTTTAGTATCTGTAGTCTACAAACAGTTGTCGAAGTACAGTGTGGTTTCATCACTTAAGTCACAATATATGGTAAACTGATGTCGTAGACTGTTGTGTGGGCTGTGGATGGACATCGTGTTCGTGGTCTGGAGAGAAAAGTCGTCGTCTGTCTGTATCAAGCCTCGAGACGTCTGTCCTTGATCCGGGTTTCTCTGGCTACCTTTATCTCTTTCTGTATATCGCGGGTGATTTTCCTGTATTTTGCCGCTACCTTCAAGCAGAAGGCCCATCAGGGTCACAAAGGTCAAGAGTTCCTGTTTCTGTTTCTTTGCCATGACGCACTTGCGAATTTCATCAGCCCAGGCCAAGGGTACACGGACTTTTCGCCGACGGACGTTTCGCCGCCGGACGTTTCGGAGCCGGACGTTTTGCCGACCGGCGTTTCGCCGCCGGACGTTTCGGAGCGGGGCACTTCATTTCGGCATTTCACACGGACCTTTAGCCGAAGTCGAGTGTGTGACGCCCCTTAGCTCACACATTTCTCTCGCCATTGTATCAATGTATCAGTGAACTCTCTCTCACTATCCCTCCTCATGTGAACCGTTAGCTCACACATTTCTCTCGCCATTGTATCAATGTTTTTTCTCAAAGCTGTTGCGCATAATCTGTGACAATCAAAGTGAACTGTCTGTGAAGTCTGTGTGTAAAATTTGTTTGAAATAAAGAATTATTGTGTAATCTAGTAGTTACTTTCATTCTTTGAGAAATAAGTAAGCTCTCTCTCTCTCTCTCTGACATAATGCGGCGAAACGTCCGGCGGCGAAACGCCGGTCGGCAAAACGTCCGACTCCGAAACGTCCGGCGGCGAAACGTCCGGTCGGCAAAACGTCCGGCTCCGAAACGTCCGTCGGTGAAACGTCCGTCGGCAAAAAGTCCGCACACGAGGCCAAGTGTATCTCGAGAGACTGTCCTGAACACATTCAATTAGACAGAAAATTTCTATACACCTTGAGCCTGAAAGAACTAAGCAAGATTTTGTTCATTATCGTTCTTCCGGTCAAAGCGTGCATCGTTTTAACCTTAGGTTCATAGAGACGATGTTGTAGTGGCTACGCCATGTTGGTGTTTGGACACCTCGCCGCTGAACCACAATCCGTGGTCCTGGTCTGTCCACCAATGTTATTGCAGCTGCGAGTTTTGCGACAGTTGAGTCTAGTGATGTAGTCATCAAAGAGAAATAAGAAGGGGAGGGAACTATCGTGTCAGGCAAGGAAACCAGAAAAGTAAACATTTAACAGCAAGCAAAGGCAGTGGTTTCCCTTGACACACCCATCAAAGCTAAAAGTGTTTGTAGATCAATCAGCAGTCAAGCTGATTTATTTTTAATAATAAACGTTAAAGATTTAAATTCAATTTAAAGAAGGCTTCATGTGATAAAAGTGAGCTTACTCGACAGATTCTTAATGACATTGAAAGCAGATTTATTTTTGAGAAACGCTGTGGAACCATAGTGATGAAACTCCATTTGTGAAAACATGTATTTTACGATGTATATGTATATATGTGGTCCTTTTTGAGGAGCGATTCCTCATAAAGGCTGTGTGTATATCTTGAAGAATAAACACGGTAAACTGAAGACCTCGATGTTATCATGTTCTCTTGATTTCGTTAGTGGCGACGAGGTTTTCTTTAGGTTTTTTTTTTTAATTTCAGAGAATAGAGTAATGCCACCATTTTGCGGAATTTCTTCTGCTTAGTTTAACTTGAAGATCTCTCGGTTAATGAATTCTTGCGTCAAAGAATTAACACTGTCCTATATACATGTATATATTGTGTGTGTGAGAGAGAGGGAGAGAGAGAGAGAGAGAGAGAGAG
>SRHC01003386.1:165484-176773 GCA_004794325.1 Pomacea maculata | reverse complement strand
TGACAGATAAAGGTAAAATCAACGAGGGCCCATCCACCACAAGCGAGACGATGTTTCTACAAGTACGTTAGATTACAAAACTGTAAGGTTCACCTATGTAGGCTAGTGGGTACGAACGAAGTTCGGTGTTTAAAAGCTGGTGTGTTCGAAACTTGGGGTGGCGATCATTTGCGCTTTGCTTTGGAATGTTTTTCGTTCTCTAATATGATCCATTTTCTATCAAGCCTTTCATTAAAACCTATTGATTGACAATGGAAACCATATAATCTAGTGCTTGCAAGCGACCATTTGTTTGACTTGATCGACAATGTTAAAATGTAGGTGGAACTAGTTATTTTATGTATTTTGTTTTTGCTTCCCTTCCATCACTCTTTACAGGCCGTGGGCTTTTTTCTGTCCTCTTCAATCGAATGCGATTATGCTATGCTATGCTAAAAATGCAGAAACTTAGGGAGGTTCTCTTTTCAGTTTTGCATTGGGATGTTTTCGTTCTCTAATATGATCAATTTTCTGTCAAGGCTTTCATTAAAACCTATTGATTGCCGAGAGAAGTCATGTAATCTAGCTGTGTATGGTCTTAAAAGTCTAGTCTTATTGATAGACACCTAATCTCTACTATGATACTTTGATAGTGAAATGTACATATTTTACACTTACAGATGTTTAAAATTGCATCAACACAGTAATAATTATTGCTTTTGAAAGAACATATTTTTATTTTTATATGTGTGTTTCTTTTCTCAATTCAAACTACTCCCAGCCACTGCGAGATTGTTAGACACGCCTTTGCAAAGTGATCTGTAATTTCAAACGATGGAGCTAGTATTCAGCAATCGAGGGGTATAGGTAAAGTTCACATTTAAAACATAGGAAAACTAAAGGGCTGATGTTGTAGTGAGGTGACATTTTTAGTATAGCAATGCACTAACTGAAACTCAACTGAAAGACAGAGGGCAAAAGCTGTGCTAAGCAACAACTTCAGTCGCTTCCTTTCTAAAAAGTGGAAAAAAAAACATTTAAATATATAAAGTATAATATGTTTCTCATATATTCATGCAGGGCTAGATGTATAAAAAAAAAACCCTCAACTTTTGCTTATTCTGTTACCCTTGTAAATAAAGATTTATCATTTGTCAACAATAACATAAACAAGTTTTTGTTCTACCCTGGCTTTCATTCTGTCAGACATTTGTAAAACCATACTGAAACATGTATACTCAAAGCTCAAAGTCCAAAAAAGTTTATTCAGAACCCTCAGAGGGCATGTAGAACAAACTGTATGATACACAATAATGAAATATGTGATGAATGCACTGTATATTTGAAGAACTATAATACACAGAGAGTAAATGAAGAGAAAGTAATTAAATGTTCACTATGTACACAATAACAACTTTGATCTGAATTCTTTTTCACCGAATTTGCTATGATGTTGGCAATTAGATTATTCTTATAAATTTTGTTAAAATCTTTCTTAGTGCTACCAGATTTTTAAACTTGTATGAGATTGGCTTATTTCAGCAGAGCTCACAAAATAATTTACATCATGTTCTTTTTCGAAAAGTCCCATAAAAGTATTGAGAGGTGTTCATACCCAACATTATTTAGATGGCTTTTTTTTTACATAAACATACCTTTTACATGATATAAATTTTACAACAGTCAAAACCATTCCACATGTATCTTTCTTTTTCTCCAATTCTGTAGTTACAACAGTGTTACAATAAATTTTGCTTTCATAAGTTTTAGATTCAGAAATATGAAGTATCACATCAAGGAAAATGAATAATTTAATAAAGCAGCAAAGATAAAATTTTTTGCCACACACGTGTCCATGAACATGACTACATTCTCCATTGATTATCATGTTAACGGCAAGTTTATTAATAAATAGAAAAAAACGGCAACAGGAATCCCCCTTATAGACACAAGAAGAAAAAATATATCCTGTAAGAATAGGTCTACTTCTAAAGCAAGCTTTCACACCCCGATACTGTTGAATAAATTGGACGAGTTTTATAGTTATATTCTTGAAACATGGAATTTATATTTATATTTATAAAAGCCTATCATTTTTCACTCTGTAAATTATTCCTAAAGTTGATCACTTTGCATGATGGCACTTTCCTAAGCTTTCATTGTTTTTAACACACTGGCTAATACTGTGTGCTGCTTTGTGTTTTTTTCTTGGCAGGAGCTGACAGCTTTCTGATAAATTTCTCATTTTTGTATTATTAGAAAATTTTGCATTGATTGGTTTTCTGCCACTTTGCAAGCACTGCCTGCCCCCAACATATGTTGTTCGACGGGCAATTGCTGATGGCTGAACAGGAATAATACCCCGTCGAACAACTGAAGAGACTCCAGTGTTTTCTCCAAAATTGAAAAGTGCTGTCGACAGTGCACTTGTGGTTCTTAACTTTTTAAATTTTTTATTAAAACTGTCAGCAGCTGGCAAAAGTTTGTTATTATTTTCAATTTCTTTTAAAAGTTTGTCTATATTTTTTTTTAATTGTTGTATTATATCATCATTCTGTCTGTTAGTGGTATCGATGTCAAACTCATCCTCGGAGGCATGTGTCAGTATTTCTTAAATCCTGTTGTTGTTGTCAGTCTCAAATGGTGTAGTTTACCAGATATGAATTTTTGAAAACACCGGGGCACATTTTCTTCGCATGCACTCGTAGTGAATTATCTTCGCGCGGCTCTGTACTTTCATAGCGAACCGATAATAATATTATTAAATGCGTCAATCTGATTTTTTTTTTACAAGAACAATGTTTTTTTCATTTCAAGTTTATATGCGGTTATCAAAGTGTGATTCCTGGAGGTGTAACTTGTGCTAGCATGATATATGCTGTGCAACCCTACGTGAAAAGTTTTTTAAACTTCAATTACACATACCTAATTTGCTTTGGATTACCTAATAAGTGGCTGTTCATGAAGGATTCAGATGTAAACATTTTTGCTTCACACAGCTTGATCTCGTATTATTAGTTTAAAAAATTTTTTCTATCTCTTTCAGTTATTTTTTATGATTTTTTCAAATTGGTGAATTTCCATGCGCATAAGGGGAATGTGACCTCGTTGAACCCTGACATAGCGACTAAATTGCTGATCTACACTCTATAATTAGCTTTTCCAGTCCCCATCATGTATCACCCCAATGAAAACACAACTCGAGGCAATTTAGTATGTTTAGAAGATTATTATAATTTACCACAACATAAAAAGGGAATGCATAAGAACAAGTAAATTTGCAATACGTTGTTTCCCTAACTTAGCTGGTTCTGTAGGTCGTACTGTTTACCTACCTACATTATGTTGTCGTGTAGGTCTGTAGGACATAAGTTGCTCTCTAGGTAAGCTTACTTGCTCTTTCGGGTTCGAAAGCAAATAGTGCTGAAAGTGGGACAATGTTATTGTTTACATGTAGAAAACTGATTTATATTGATTTGAATTCTCCCTCTTGCGCACACATACACATGCAATGTACCCCCACACACATATGCATGCCTAGAAAGATTAATTGTCTTTTCATTATTATTACCAGCCAGGTCCAAGTAAGTCTACTCAGCCTACCACAGACTCAGCCTACCATATTGCTCCTACACATCTGCCTTTCCTTAAGATCTTAAACGATCTTATGGAGCAGCTGTCTCCGAAAGGGCAGCGCGACTTAAAGCTTGATTTACACACACAGGACCACTAAAGCTTTCTTCACACCTTGTAACAATAAATAAAGTGGTTAAGAACTCCATTGTCGACAAGAAAAAACTTGTTATTTGCTGAAATTATGTTGCATCATTATGTTGTACACAAATGTTTCCGTCCCACAGAGCCTAAAAGGGGGAGCGGGGATGCATGTTCAGCAGACATGTTTAGGGTTCTCAAAATGTTGTCACATACTGTCTGCATGAAGCTTAGAATGTGTTGTGACAATGATAAGGATCTTAAGGTAATTAAGATAACATAATAAGTACAGAGTAAGGAGTTCAGGTTATGCTATGTACTGATACTATGTCATTACAAGGTACTGTAGGGACCAGAATGGAAATACTAAATACAGAGTAAAGAGTTTAGGCTATGTACCAATGCTATATTATTACAAGGTAACTAAAATGGAAAAATACTTCTATTACTGGTGTTGACAGTTTTGCAAACTATATGACAGAGCCAATTATATATCTGAAGCCTATCCATATAACTGTGATGATAAAGTCTACCTCGTCTGCCGACAAAGCTTGTAGGCTCAAGATATGCAGATTCCCATCATCCATCACTCCCACAAGATATTGGCCATTAGGACTAACAGCCACATTGTTGAGGAGACAGTCTATGGTGCCCACATCAAACAGCAGACGACAACTGTCAATATTGATAAAGCGCATGATTCCATCCTGTGATGTTGCCATTATCTTTGATTCCCAAATGAGTACAAATAACTTCATCTGAGTGTCGAAGAGAACATTCAGCAACAGTTCATTGTGTCCTGGGCTGTTTTCTTTTACTATGGATTGCATCTTTCCTTTTAAAATTCAACTCATGCAGATGATGCTTAGTTTAGAAATACTACCATTTCGTCACTTTCTGTTTTCTCAACAAATCCAGTTGTGATTAAGAGAAAAACATTAATAATGTTTCTCGTGCCTCTTTGTCATAAAATACCACTGGAATATTTTTTGTGATACTTTAAGATCTATTTCCAGCGATTTTCGGTGAGCGCTCATGTTGTCCGTTAAATGTACATTTTATTCAATGTAGCCAAACGTCTGACATGCGTGTCATTACATATTAGGTACTTCCTCCATAGATATTACAGTTACAGGAATTCAAACACTTGTGCTTTCTATGCTGAGGGAGTAGTACTGGGACACAAGTTTAGAACAGCTACTAAAAGATTGTCTCTTTCTTCGCAGCTTTAAAACATGAGCAGGACGACATAAACCTCGTATCCATGACAACAGGCATTGATCATCGGCGACATCAGTGAAACGTAGAGATCCAAGATCTAGTTTGCAGAAATTTCAACGATAAAACACAGGTCCACAGATCAGAAAATGGAAAAACGCAATGCTCAGCAGTACTGGATAAGTTACAATTGTGTGTGGGCACAGGCAATCCAGACGATGCACAGATCTAAAAGATGGCAAGATGGCGCGGACGTTAGAGTTGAAATAAAATGCTCCAGATAATTGATAGAAGTCGCGAAGACACAGCAACCAATCCAGAAAGATAGATAATGATATCACAGAGTCACTGAGCACTGGTACACAAAATCTGACGCAGATAAACGGGCAGAAACGAATTGTGCCGAAGAGCTGACGCTAGTCAGGTAGTTAAATGAAGGGACATCACTCTCTTCAGCATTGAATCCCAATGAAAACAATGTTTTTAGAAAAACGAGTTAAATGACAAGATGAAGTCAGCCCTCCAAGGGATGTATAAATCAGTATCACATTACCTAAACAAGAGTGTACGTGAGCTGGTCTCTCTGGCCGCGTGGAGTCTTTCACAACACAAAAATACACAAAGAACAGATTTTGTCAGGGCTTTGCCGCCCAGCACAACAAATATCTTCAAACTGAGCAAACAAATTATATCTTTAAATTCTTATAGTAGCTGTAAAATAATGGCATCAAAAAATAATTATTAAACAAGGAAACCATTCTATGAAATATACATGGGTAGATTGCTTATCCTATCACACACACACAAGGGGACTGTCTGCACGTTTCCATGCGTTCAGAACAGAGAGAAAGAATTGAAGACATAGAGAAAGAGTTTGCATACTTTGTTAAGCATGTCTATTCTCTCTTGACTTGACCACAAAAATGTTTTTAAAAAAATTACAGATTTCTCTCTTATGTATGTGCTTTTGAATAACCTATGATGTTTGTAGCATGAGACGAAGAAGTGTGAAGACAGACCTGATCACATAATGATGACACTCCGTGTCTGGAGGTGGATTGTAGCACTGAGTGTATTCACGGAAATCTCGCTTTTCACAACTGTGCAGTCGGAGGATAAGCTGAGTGAGTATTGTCAGTATTGCTGTCACTATTACAGGGCAAGTTTTGTTGTAACTATTGTCGTAAAGTCCATTTGACCATTTGGCGGAGATCCAACTACCATGACAATGTATCTTTACTGCTAACTGTGTATAAATGTCTGTGTGAGTATGTATGCCTGCCCTTGTGAGCAAATGAAAAATTTCTATCTTGGGCCTCCTCGACAGACAATAAAGTCTGATTTGATTTGAATTGATTTTGATTTGAAAGCCTCGGTGAGTATGTTATCATAATGATAGGTAACACCAAGGTAACAATGTGTCAAGTCAGGATTTGCCGTGACGTTTGTTATACACTTCCTCTCGAACACGCTGTGTAATACTAAAAGTACAAAGAAACGACGTGTTGAGATGGGAGTGTGGAATGTTTGTAGACAGCTGAATGGAGGATACCCACGTGACTACAGTCTTGATCCTCCCCACACAGGAGGGGGCGCTCCTCTGTGGCTTGACCCCGACTCACTGTCGTTCTGTACGTTTTGGACTTGTTCTCTACGGGAATTCTGCTCCCTTCAGCTCGTGCATGAATGGACATGAGTGATGCTGCAATACGTCTGACTGTGTGAGGTGTCGTATTCCTGTGTGTGAGTGTCCCTGTACGGGAGAATTTTCTCTTGCCAACCGCGACCATTACAAATGGCGATGTAACCGTTAGTTTTACACTCGTATGATCTAGTGAATATATCAGATACAGACTACATGTGAGGCCAACAGGTCTCTGGCTGACAACATCACCTTCCTTCGGTGACTGAGTGTCGCCCTACCAATATTAGAAACAGAATACAGTGAAGATAACAGAACTCTCTGACAACATCACCTTCCTTCAGTGACTGAGTGTCGCCGGTACCAATATCAGAAACAGAGTACAGTGAAGATAACAGAACTCTCAGAACTCTCTGACAACATCACCTTCCTTCAGTGAATGGATCTGTCACTCCTACCAATATAGAAACAGTCTACATGTGAGGCCAACAGGTCTCTGGCTGACAACATCACCTTCCTCCGGTGACTGAGTGTCGCCCTACCAAGCAGATCTATTCAATCCCACACCAGAGCGGGATCACAGATAGATCTGCCACACATTGTGATATTGTGATACCAGTTCACTTGTGATACCAGTTCACATTCGTCCTTCACGTGTTCAACTTGATTGATTTCTACGGAATGTTGCTTGTATCAGCGTGTGCACAGATGGACACAAGTACTGCACTGTGTCTGACTGTGTGTGCAGTGTATGCCTGTGTGTACGTGTGCCTGTACGGGAGACTGTCAACCTTCCGTCGGTTAGAGTGGTGACGTCGTCACGCTGCTTTCCACTCGCAACTTCCTGCTGTCGCTGCAGCACCAGGCCACACAGGCCCCTGGTGTGAATTCAAGTGACATTCCGACAAAGGGAGGGAAAAGAAAAAAGAAACTGAGAGGAGCTAGAGGAGGAATCAAACACAGACTGAAGAGAAGGGGATGCCGACATCCATTATTTGTGTGTGAGAATGTGTAGGTGCGTGTGTGTGTGTGTTAAATGTCTGTATGTGTTGCTGTCATATTATGTTGTGAGCTAAAGAAAAAATTCTGTCTTGGTTTCCTCGACAGATAAGTTTGATTTGATTTGATGTTGACTTTGACCTAAGGTTGTTCAATGATTCCTCCTCCTAACGCTGCCAGGTGTGTCCTCTCACTACCCGGCATTCCAACTCGTCTGTACAGTCGAGGATTTGTGCAGGTGTGCTGTCGAAGGAAGACCCTATAAACCTAGCTATTCACCTAGCTATTCATTAATCCTTTCTTTAACAGGGTCCATTATTATTTTGTTTTCTTTTGGTTGCTTTTGTCGTGTTTTCTTTTGCATTTAGCCTTCAGGCCATGACAAAATGTATAAGTACATAGTTTATATGAGATGCACCACATCTTTAGCTCTGACAAGACAACTGCTGAAATAATTGTGTCTATGTATGTAACTCTTAGTGAAGAGTGCGTTACGAATGTGAGCTTGAATATACATCTACATGTAAAACTCGCTCGCCGCACTCTTCTACTTTTTTCAGACAGAAAGGTTCGGCCAACAGTTAACACATTTGATGTTTTAAGAAAAAATGGCAAACAAAAAACGATAAAATAGTTGTACCACCTACTGTCTACCGTCCGTAGAAAGTTAATAATTCTCCCGACCTTTGACATCCGCTCTTCAGATAACCTGATGCCAGCAGTCCGATGATTGTGTCCACACACACCCACTGTTCACACCCAATGTCGGTACACAAGTCCGCCCAACAGACGATCGTAGAGTTATATCCAAGTCAGGGTATCGCCATCACGGTTGTCACGGTTGTTCCCTCGGACTGTTGACCGGCGATTTCTATCCAAGGCAGCTGTTAACACAGGGGTGTACCTGAGCTAATGTTCGGTCGGTTATATCCAAATCAGTTCCAAGCGGGTGATGTCCAAGACGAATTATTTTCAAGCGTGTCTAAACGGACGAAACGTGAACACCTTCGGTAGAGAAGATGGCGATTCAGCACTACCCTTCGGTAGATGCGGTGATAGCATCCGTTAATACGTGCTGCTAACACAGTGCAAGGTCCGTCCTCATACATACATGTCCACTGCACGACGCTCAGAAGTCAAGTCCACACCGGATGGCAGTGAATGTCTGTCGTCTCCGTGTCGCTCTATTCACTTCCATGTCTCCCCGCTGACTCCCTCGTCGTGCTGGTGTAGTCTCTATACTCCTTCCCGAAAGGAAGGTGTCGTTCAGGTCCACCCTTCGGTAGCAAAGCATTAGCATCCGTTGTAATGTGATGCTAAAACTTCGTGAGTCTGTCCACAACACAGATCTCCCGCTGAATATGGACACTGCACTCCACTTCAGCAGACGACGCGATGACTCAGCTCCACCTCTTATGGGAATGAACTTTGGCGGCCATTATCAATGTCGTGCTACACCTCGGAGGTCTTACTCCTCAAGCAGCTCAGCTCTGACTGTCCGAACGGTGGAGACAATAACACCTTCGGTAGAGAAGATGGCGATTGAGCGCTACCCTTCGGTAGATGCGGTGACAGCATCCGTTAATACGTGCTGCTAAAACAATGGAAGCTCTGTCCTCATACACACAAGTTCACTGCACGACGCTCAGACTGTTCTGACGTCAAAACCCATTGAATGACGTCAAATAATTGACGTAGAGATTGCGTCAGCATTGGCGTGACTGCTCTCCCCTGGTACCACACTCACACCTATGGCCTGAGACAACAAACAACTACAAACAACAAACAACATTCACTTTGAATCGCGAATCGTGACAATGTTAAAGCTTCCTTCTTGAATCTCTAAATTTGTAATAAAATGAAATATGAGCGACAGATGGCATGTACTTACTTTTGTCTGCACATTATGAAGGCGTCATCAAAGGGCCTCACAAGAGGTTTAAGATCCTTGAAAGGTCCTTAGTAAGTCTTTGTTGTCAGTATAGTCGCACCTGTGTCAACGGATACTTTCTCCGGTATACCGAGCACCCATTTGTCTGTGTTTTCAGCAGCAGACGGTGCCTTCAGCCGCCACTTTCATCCATCAGCTATCAGCAGCACGCCACCATGTCTCACAAGAAAAACAAAGATCAAGTCAGGGAAACAGATTTGAAACCAAAAATTATTCCACTTCCGAGCTTGCTCTTACAAGGCGTTCTTTAAAATAGAGATACGTATACAAAAATATATAACTCCTTGATAAGAGACTTTAAAAAATAACTACTATATAATTTGCATATCATTGTCACGTAAGCATTTTCATGAAGAAGCTTGAGTTATCCATCTGCAAGTCCGCTGGATCCAAATGGACTCCATGTGAATTCAAAGGCCTTGCCAATTCTTTGTTGTGATTAATTGTGGAAGTCAGCAAGGCTCAGATTTTCTCTCATCCCAAACTTGATGCTCAGTGAATCAAATTTTAACAGGTTGCTACGGGTTACTGGCACATTTTCTTGGCCATTTGAAGTCGACTGATTCCCAAAATCAGTCTTACGATGGTCGTTCAAAAAGTTCGAAGCCTCACCCAGAAGAAGTTGCAGAAACAAGACAGTTTTTCACAATTTTTCTACATAGTCCCCCTTGACATCGATGCACTTGGTCCAACGATGCTCAAGCATTGCAATCCCATCCTCCTGCTGCAACTCCTCCACAGCACGTGACCTCATCATTGGTTGCAATGACGACTACGTAGGTGGGACGAGTTTAGGAACCAGGTAGGTGTCAGATGGAGCTGTCTGGTGAGTAAGGGGGGTGGGATAGCAATTCAAACTTCAGCAGCACTAATTTTTCACAGTTTTATAGGTGGGGGAGTCCTCAGCAAGTGTCTGTACCATGTCCTCATGGAATTCCCTGTGTGTCACACCTTTGTTTTGCAGATACTGTAGGACTGCTCTGGCCTCTGTTTTGTCTATTTGTAACTGTGTCGCACGACCCTTCACCTTTGCATGAGCCTCACCCGCACATAAAAGAGAAATTTGTGATACTTTTTCTAGTTTTATTAGAAGTGGTAGTGTGTTTCCACGACAAAAATGTTCAGCTATGGCTCTTCTTTCTGGGTGATGCTCAGAACTTTTTGAACGACCCTCGTAGCTGCTTTGTTCTGCATTGTTGCACGACACAGAGTGAAGAACAACAAGAATAACAGTAATAATTGCAATAACAACAATAACAGTAACAAGAAAAACGAATGAAAAAATGGGAGAGCTATCAGGTCCATAGCCTTTAGTCCCAATCCACATACACAGGATCGCTGACAAAGAAGTTTTCCACTTTACGGGATAGAACAAAACTCTTGCAAGTGAGCAAACGGTTTCCTAGCAACACGAGGAGACAGCGGACGGTGCGAGCTCTCGCGTTGACGGAGGTAAGAAAAGCTCCAACCTCAGGATCTCTTGTGCTTTCGGTTTATTGTCTCTAAACCAGGGAGAAGTAGAGGTAGATGCCTTTTGTCATTCTCCCCTTCCCCCACCCCCACCCCTGCAAGAAATAATCAGATAATTAAACTGTCGACAATCATGGTGTCGGCGCAGTCCGCAAATCGGTTTTCACAGGGTTCGCCAGTCGACCAGGAGCATGCCGAGGGCATCAGCAGACGGCCAGCAGTGGGGATGTCATTTAGGTGGGGCTGTCATTTATCCAGAAATCTTTACACCTGAGGATGGGACTAGCTGCACATTTCTCCAGCTTGCTCAGGGTCC
>SRHC01003386.1:119988-146237 GCA_004794325.1 Pomacea maculata | reverse complement strand
ACCCAGGGTGTGACAGGGATACCCTGGTGTGTCCACAAGCTAGAGTGGAGGATCATCAGTTCAATGCTGCTCCTGCCTCCTCGCATGTTCTTCTGGGAGATTCTCTGCTCCTATGCGAGGTCTAGAAGCGACTGAATTATCCCAGATTCGTTTTGCTTGGGAGGATCAGAAGGCGGCTGCTTCTCTACTTCTCTCACTTGGGAGGATCAGTAGGCGGCTGCTTCTCTACTTCTCTCACTTGGGAGGATCAGTAGGCGGCTGCTTCTCTACTTCTCTCACTTGGGAGGATCAGTAGGCGGCTGCTTCTCTACTTTTCTCTGCAAGAGCCAGGTGCACAGCACAGCTGACTGATTAACGGTAGCGAGCAGGTGAAGCCAAGAGATGTGTGTCGTCCTGTATTACTTTCCCTTTTCACCAAAGAATTGGCTGTGGAGATAATTTAGAATGGGCAACATGGTGCCTCCTTACCTGTAGACTACGTAGAACTGTTCATTTGACTTTATTTATGGAAGATGGTGTCGTTTTGATATCTGAATCAGTTACGAGTTTTGCAAAATCAGCCTCAGACTGTAAAAGCGAAATGACACACAGTAATTTTATAGTTTTTGTGATGGTGGGGTGTTGGGGACAAGAGAATGCCGGCCCTACCTGGGAGCTACGATGCTTGTTGTTAGTATTTATAAATATTATAAAGTTAACATTACAGCTGCATGTCAGGACTCGACTAAAACATGAAAATCCTGTTTATTTTTAATATTGAAAACGCTGATATCTTATTATAACACAAGTCCTCTTGTTTTCGGATGAATACACAGACACCCAATGACAATAAATTACAGACACACAATAACACAATAACAACAAATTGTACTCAGTGACAACAAATTACACGCAATGACAACAAATTACTCTCAATGACAATACATTACAGACACTCAATAATAACAAATGACAGACAATAACAAACAGTGATCAGATGTGTTTCTCGCTGGTTGAAGCCTAATTCAAACAGCTGATGACACTTGCTTCATAATGTTTACAAAGTGCTTGTTGATGTCGGTGTAAAGGGGGGAAGCAGCCTGTGTACTGAACGCTAGAATCAAGTTATTTGCTTTGGGTTTGGCTTGGTGTGGTGACTGAGGGCGTGCCCAGTGCTTGTAGCTAGGGGACGCTACGACAACGACAACTTTGTGTAGATGGCAGGAACAGGAAGATCAAAGAAACAGTAGATAGAGAGCTTTTGCTTTAACTCTACATACAGTATCTCAGGTCATGTTTATTATTATTCTTGACAGTTTTAGCCACATTGAGAGTAGGTGTATCTAACTGATGTTTATCATTAATGATTCAGATGGACTGCGCATGAGCTGCTGCCTACACTCACCGAGGATGACAGTCTACGGTGGAAAATCAATCCTTGTGTTTAATTAGTTGTATTGAGGACAGTCATTGTATTCAAACTTGTGTATCATATGAATATTACATTGCATTATTGTTGCTTCCTGCGCCTGTACAGTCAATGGCCCTCGATACAAAATCCTTGTCACATGTTTTCCTTGGAGAAATCGGAAGACAGTCACCTGTGCATGTAGAAGCCGGCGATGTGGTCCCCCAATAAAATGTATTTATCACAATGAGACTGAAACTCGACTTGACATATTATTTCTCGGCATAACTGTGGGAACTAAGCAGCAAGACACAAGTTATGCCTCCGGGACAAGATGTACAAGTGTGACGTCACTAGACGCACAGCCAGGCTGTAGTCTGGTCGCTCACCTGGACACTTAGTTATAGCTAAACAGCTAACATGGTCACAACATTGGCTAAGACAGTTGGCTTGTAGCAAGGTTAGTTTAATTAATCAAGCAAGATTGACAAGCTAAGCATGAGCGACAAGCTGTTTGTCAACAAGACGCCATCCAAGTCAACAGCCAGGATGGACTTTAGTGAAGTGGCCATGTGTGGTTCGTGCGGACTCCCAAGTCAAGCTACCCGGATGTTGAAGACCCCGAGATCCACAAGCAAGTGTTGAGTCGTGCCTGACTGGTGACGTGCCACCAACTTAGTGTTCTGTTCTTAGTCGAGCTCTTCGCCTTGATTATTCCCTGGGTGCAGCTGTGCGTGTCAGGGTGTCGTTACTGTAATACACGTGGCGCAGCCAGTCCGGCAACACGTGTGCTTAGTCACGTGTGCAGAGCCACCTGTGGACGATATACCACAGTACCACGGAAATGTACCTCCGGGGTACAACTGCCTCCTCTCTCTCTGCTGCTTACTGTTTTGTGACGTGCGTAGAGAGGGAAGGAACAAGCTCAGTCTACGTCTGTAGAGAGGGAAGGGACAAACTCAGTGTGACGTCTGTAGAGAGGGGGAGGGACAAGTTCTACTTGTGTAGAGGGGAGGGACAAGCTCAGTCTACGTGTGTAGAGGGGGGAGGGACAAGCTCTACTTGTGTAGGGCGGAAGGGCACACGCTCAGTGTGACGTGTGTAGAGAGGGAGGGACAAGCTCACTCTACGTGTGTAGAGAGGGAGGGACAAGCTCAGTCTACGTGTGTAGAGAGGGGAGGGACAAGCTCGCTCTACGTGTCGAGGGCGGAAGGAGACACGCTCACTCACTGTAGGCGGACGGAGGAAAGTGAGTGGAGCGTTGGTTGAGTTTCCTCCTGACTTCGACCGGCGACATCGCGCCGCCAGCCAGCGCGCCTCGTGGGGGTGGTTAGCTGCCACGTGAGGGAGGAGTGGTTGATGAGGGTAGAGCTACTGCATAGGCTCAGGATGGGGGTGAGAGCAGAGGGGTGAGGTGGAAGGCGAGGGAGGGGCGGAGGAAGTTGCTGCTACTGTAGCGGCGCGCGCATGTAACAGAGAGAGAGGGAGCAGCCAGCCTGTGCCATCTTGTCGCCAGCCACTCGCAGACTCCCAGCATGCACCACGGTGAGCTGTGCTGCCGGGTGCTTCAGTCTGGTGATGCGACAGGAGCGGCGAGGGCCACAGACGGGCGGCTTGTAGCAGCTGATGTGAGGCCAGCATCCCACACCTCGCCCACCTACAGCAGCCGTGTGGGGCTGGCGCTGATGTGGCGGCCAGTCTAGTGCCTGCATGACAGCGACACACGGTGGCACCACCAGACACTGTCAGCCTCAGGCCCACGTCCTCTTAACCGCAGTTTCTGGCAAGTTCGGGGGGAGGGGAGGGGTCAGCTTGCGCTTGTTGGCAGGTTGGTCTCCTCACTTTTCTAGCTTCGCGAGGTCGCCCATCACGCTTGAGTCCTCACACACAAACACAAGCACGCACGCGCGCGCGCGCACACACACACACACAGGTATAGATGCGTGACGCACGACCGGACATCCTACCGCTGTCTGCAGTGTGACTGTCTCGTCCTGCTTTAGGAGAAGTCGATTCGGGTGAGGGAGGCTGACCTTTGAACTTACGGAGGATCGTCACGTGACTGGTCCTACTTGTGGGGGGAAAGTGACTTGCAGGAGGACGGGTGTGATGGGATAGTGTCAGGCAGAGTTTCACGCGCTCGCAATACGCAGAGAGAATCACAGTGTCACTAGGCTGTGATTCGTCAGAGAGAGAGACTGTGTCATGTGTGCGCGACACGTCACAGCCAGGACCAGGTAGCGAGTGAGACAGTGTCAAAGCCGCCTGGTGTGGTCGGTGATATCAAGAGTGAGGAGCGACAGAGAAAACATTTGAGTCTTCAATCGATCTGTGACTGTGTGTACCGGGTACCGGGTAGCGGGCACCTAACTCTTCGCTCATCCCTTGCACCCAAGCCTCGTTTTTCCTCCCCAGCTGGGAGGGAGTGGTCCGGGCCTCGCTGCCGACTGCGCGTTTTTAGCCGGCAGCCCGAGGACGAGAGCTTACACAGACCCGCGTGCGAGCGGAACTGTTTGCTACAAACTGCCGCCAACAGCTTGTCGTCGATGACAGTTCAAGGGGGACGACGACGAAGGCCACAACGATAGCAACATCAGCAACAGCAGCAACTAACGCGTGAAGCTGTAGTTTGGATGAAGGTGGGCCGCTCTGCTGTGAATGCTATTTTCATCACTTTCACCTCCTGGCTTTGCGATCACAAGTGAAACATATCCTGCACAACATGGACGCCACCAGAAGTGACGTCACACCGGTGCCAGCCTCGGAGGGAGACAAGAAGGAGAACGGAGAGCACGCGATAGCGGGGTGGATAGAGCACACCACCATCCACCCCAAGGAGGTGGAGGAGCGGGTGTCGTTCTGGAAGCTGTTTGTGGACAACTACGTGTACGTGCTGACGTACTGCTTCACGTTCGGCAGTTTCGGGGTGTGCGTGGGCTTCCTGGGGCCAACCGTCTTCGACCTGGGCTGCCAGACGTACGCCGACCAGCGCGAGATGAACTGGGTCTTCTTCGTGCAGCTCATCATGACCCTGGTGGGCTCCATCTCCGCCGGGTGCCTGGCGCACAAGTACGTCACTTCCGCTTTCTCTCCACTGTTTCACTACTTGTCACGCACCTAGTCACTTGTCACGTGCAGCGTCCAATGACTTGTTACCTTGTTGTTTGTCACGTGCCTTGTTAGGACGTAGCTATGGTCACTCGTCACTTAGCTTTGTTTTCTTGTGACGTAACTTGTTACTTATTGCGTGCCTTGCTAACTTGCTGTTCGTCACATACCTCTTGTTGCATGTCACGTACCTCAGTTTCTGCCTGTCTATCTACAGCTTTCTATCTACACCGATATGACATGGTCTCGTCTTTCTAGAAAGTTCATTACTTTACGTGTGCAGGTAGGTGCACATCCATGTGTATATACACTTGTAGTAGATGTACAAGTGTGTACACAGGGTGTAGACATAGGGTGTAGAGGGTGTATGTGTGTGTTCAGGGTGTAGAGGGTGTAGAGGGTACCACTAACCTGTCGCTGATCTACTACTACACCTGTCTCTCTCCCTATGGCAATCAAGACAACGAGTGTGCATAAGTGTGACGTGTGTGTGTGCGTGCGTGTGTGCGTATGTGTGTGACGTAGAAGGAGAACCTTGGGCTGCTGTAGTAAAGAGCATTCAGTGTCAGTTTAGAGGTAAACACATGCAGTATAAACCCTGTATTATTGTTTATCACCTCAGTGGCAAAGATTTGTTTATATTACAGTCAGGTATGTGTGTGTAGCGTTTTCTAGGACAAAATGGATTCTGAGGAAAGTAAACAACAAGTAAACAACGATTTCACTCAGACAGATGTGTCCCTTACACCACTGCACCACTCCCAGTGTCGCCATGGCAACCACAGGGCGCTCAGTACCGTTACAGTTTACACAAAATTGTTGTCTGCCTTCATGTAGACGCGTTGAACCACTCACTTCTAACAGTGGAATGATGGTTGTCGTGGCCAGTGGCTGGTGTGGGTGAGAGTTGAGTGATGTGAGTACGCCATTAGAAATGAGTACCTGAGTGGCAGCTGAGTACCCCGGTGGCAGGTCTCTCAAACTGTCATCAGGGGAAGTACATGAAGTAAGTGTACAACCCTCCCACACACGCGCTGCCTTGCATGAGATGAGAGATGAGGGGCAGATGACGAGGCAGTGAGTGAGGACAGCCTCATCCTAATGGTGTGTATTGATTGGTGTTGGATGCCGATGGTCTGTTTACACCCGCACCACGAGTGGCACCCAGCTGTGTAAATGCCAGCATTTGCTACATAAACATAAATATTCTCATTCCTCCACTACAGCGGTGGTGGCCCAGGTTGAGTGTATCACCACAGGGAGACTACTCGGTGAAGTGGCTCACTGTGCCTACAACTCCTCTTATTGCTGCACGAGCTTCTTGTAGATGTCGTAGATGTCCGGCATCTTTGTATGATTGCTCTAATAACACGTCGCCTCTTGTCATCCTCACCTTGCTCTAATATTTCCTCGGCACACTTAATTTCTTTTTCTTTTCTTTTCTTTTTTTTTTGTGGTTTTGTTGTTGCTGTTGTTGTTTTTTGTTGTTGTTTTTTTGTTTGTTTGTTTGTTTGTTTGTTTTTTGTAGCTCGTTTGTCTTTTCTCAGACATACTATGGCTTTTCCTGCTTTTCGTTCGAAACCGACGACACCGACAATAGTTTGCTGTTGTCACAAGACAACTAACACAAGGAGATTATTGCCGACACTCATCTGGCTGGAGTACAGCCATGGTTGACACCAGACGACCTGCCCACAGCCAGGCGAGGTCAACAAACAACAAGTAAACAACAAGACGATTGCCTTAGGCTCCCCAGGTCCTGTGTATCCCTGTGCCGGGGTCACGTGCTTTCACAAGACAGGAAACAAACAAACCCCACTTGGTATAAACACATGCTGCCTACGGCCAGGCAATGCTTGACTTCAACCGTAAACTCTAACCATAAACTCCAGCCGTAAACTCCAACCGTAAACCTCAATGGAACCGTAAACTGCGATGAGGTCAAAGCCAGACGACTGGTCACAGCCACCGGGGTAGCAAAGATAAAAGAAGGAGACACGAATCGACTACTTGCTGACTCTAACACGAGCTCTACAGAGTAAACCTGTCTGGTGTTACAGTAAACACATCTGTGTGTGTGTGTGTTGGCACAGTCGTCCATCTTTGTTACATAGCGATTCAAACGTTTGTCATGGCTTAGTACCCCCTATGTCCATGGTGGAGCTTGTCCCCTTAATGAGCTGTCGTTAGTGAAGCCGGTGATAAGGCTATTCCAGTGTTTTGCAGCAGGTGTGGAGCTGTGCTCCGTTCGTTAGTGCTCGGGTGAACAGTGCTCACACTTCCTGCTGCATTCTTTAACCTGCAATCTTCTACACTAGACACTACATCCAGTCTGTCACTCACACTCACCTGTAAGCTATCGTGACATGGACTGTGACACACGTGACACCCATCATGTTCTACGTGACAGTCATCGGAAAATGTGTGAACAGTGACATCATAGTAGATGTGAACTGTCTGGAGGGATGCAGCCCTTTAACACGGTCATGTGACTATCAACATGAAAGGAACACTACACGTGATCAAATATACTCTGGAGAAAATAAGATCAGGAGCAGTCAGTCGCCTTGTCAACACAGGAGACCAGCGACCTCGCCTCACAGTCTCGTCTATGGCGGCAGCACGAGTGCAGGAGAAAAGAGCGTCTGCCTGGTGTACTCTTACTGTTCTTGCATGTGTTCCTCCTATAATGTATACCTCCGCCTCTCACTCTTAGAGGTGTGACTAGAATACATAGTGTTAGCCAGACACCCGGATGATGGCCTGGACTATTTTGCCCAGTCTTAGTGCACAGGGTGGCCTGCAGTATTGTCTCCCCACCCGGTCAACAGACTCCCAGTACACACCACGCTTCCATTACCCAAGAGCCTGGTTACGAGCAGCAACTTTCTGGCCTGAGTACTTGCACACCCGACAAAGAGCCGGCCAGATACAAAGCCGGCCGACACACACTCGACCGCCGTGCCTGATGCTGCAGCCTGATTATCTTGAATGCCGACTAAATTACCTCCCTTTGTCCCCCAAAGTTTGCAGCTCCATCCTCCCCACCCACTACTTTGGCAGCGGTCCCCAGGCCATGGAGGACATTTTTGTGGCCATGACATTCGTCATCCGTCATCTGCACAAAGAGCAACAGCCGATGGACTGAGTGGACTGTTGACAGTTGACACCAACATGCTGACCAGACTTTCTCCAACTGTCTTGTTGACGGTGAGCCACACTGCGTGCAGCGTGTCCTTCTGACGATGGCTCAAACCTTTTTCTCTTTTGATGAACCTAAAACGTGTCTCCTTGACGACACAGCAAACAGCCTCCAGTCTGTTCATCGCCCCCACCGTGAGCTGGAATGTGTCTGTCACATGTCAGCTGGCCAGTGCCAGTGTCTCCCTGAGGCTGGACAGTAAAGGCTTCAGGACATCTTCTGATGAACCACTCGACAGCCTCCTTCATCATGTCGGCGATAAGCACCACAACCTCAACTATTTCTTTGGTTTCATTACTAGACAAGATGAAGCGTTTTCATCACGATGGCCTCTACAAGCTTAATTATGTATTCTTGACGACAGTCTCTACAAGCTTAATTATGTATTTTTGACAATGGCCTCCACAGACTCCGATGGCTTCTGTATCGTGGGTAACAAACACCTCGCTTCTACTACAGCAGGGCAGCCGTCATGTAGGCTGATGAACCTGTCAAACAGTAGTGAGCCTGTAGTGACCATTACGTGGGCTGTGAGCCTGTAGAGTAACAATCACGTGGGCTGTGAGCCTGTAGAGTAACCATTACGTGGGCTGTGAGCCTGTAGAGTGACCATTACGTGGGCTGTGAGCCTGTAGAGTAACAATCACGTGGGCTGTGAGCCTGTAGAGTGACCAGCCATTAGGTGAGGTGGTCTCAGTGCGACACTTCACTTCACAGAAGCAGGAAGCTGGGTAGCTTCGCCCCTCCCGCACCTCCACCCCGGGGAGATGGCATCGGATGTGCAGCAGGCTCTAACACGCTATTGGCTGACAACAAATATTGAGCCGTCATTGTGCGCCACCTAGCGGCCCCGAGGCCTACTGCCGGTGAGACACGGAAGCTCGCAGCGTCCCCTGTGTTACAGGATGTGACCTATTGACCCTGGGTAAGGAAGCCGTTAGCGTTCTGCTACAGTTGCTAACGGTTTGGTGTTGAAAGCAGAAACCGCGAGTTGTGAGTGTCACAAAATCTGAGCCGCTGATCGTCACCACCACCCCGGTGTGTGCGTCACCAGCTGGTATCGATCTTCAAAAGGAAAAGCATAAAAGCCTCACGTGACGTATCGGAGCTTATCAATCCGCGGTGAGGCGAGGTAGGGGGGTAGGAGGAGTGCTACAGTCAATGAACTGGGTCAGCACAACAGAAGTGAGGCCACACCTCCTAAAATAACAACCGCCAAAACTGTCACAACACCTTGATCGCCCTCGGCATCGCTGTCAGCACAGGTAACTGATAGACAGAAACATGTCGTCGACATCTAGGACCATTAGATGAACGACAGCATCATCATCGTCGCCATTAAATCTTATGTACGTGCGTAGATTATTATTTTCACATTTATTTATTATTCCACGGTTACCCTTAGAACCAAACAAACAAACAAGGAGTCGTCGCAAGAGTTACCCCTACAAACAAACAAACAAGGAGTCACTGCTACAAACTGCTACAGTTGCCCCTAGAAACAAACAAGTTGGAGTTGTTGCTAGAGCGCTGGCGGCGTGTGTGTTGATAACATCTCCATGGCAATTCCCTTTTCCCCGCTAGGTGTCGTTAAAGGTCGCTCTAATGTGTGGCAGGGCGGTGAGCTGGTCACGTGACTGGCTGTATGCAGATTACACGCCTGAGTGCGCCCCCTTGATGACCTGATGAGCGTCACACCGCCTGCACGTTAGCCAGAGTTGTCGGCCTTGCCAGTTTTTGAGAGAGTGGCGCTGGAGCAGCCCGCGAGAGTATTTACTGTGATTGTCCCTCACGTGGACGCTGTTCCGAAGGGTCAAAGGACAGACTCTGCAACTGCCATGGACTTGGAGAGGGAACGGAGAGGGGAGAGCAATGGAGTGGAGTGTAACATTATCCTGGAGACTTTCTCAACAGCGATCCTCAGCTGCTTCTCTCTCATGGAGAATTTTATTAACAATAATCTTGAGCTCTGCCTTTCTCTGTCATGAAGAATGTAGGATTTGTCATCAGTCAGTGCGGGCGACGCGCTTGTATGTCTGTACCAGCTGCTTCATGCACCTGAAGTAACAGTAAATAGTAATTGTAACAGTCGATGGCTTTAAACTCTGTGCCTCCTAGAGCTGCCCACCATTCCAGCATATCTCTGCTTTTATTCATCCCACGGTGTCAACCACTGTCGGAAGAAGTCGCTCTCCCACTTACCCGTGTAGCGGAAGAGGAGGGTGGCGTACAGCTGCTGGACGATTCGCACTGTGCCCTCGTCAACGTTGAATGTCCGCATCACGTGACAGACTCCCCGGTGCAAGACTGTGTGGAAGGCTTTGTTGATGACAATAAATTTATAATACTGATCTTTGCCACGTTGAAGGTATATTTTGATCCAAGTGCGGCTGTTAAGATTCGGTTAACAGCGCTTCTTCCACCATCCGTGTCCGACATTCTGCAGCGACTTCAGCAGAACGTTTTACTGGAGGCCATCAGGCTGATCGTATGGCACTTGTGATTCCACCTTTGATTCCACCTTTTCGACACGGGTATTGCCAGTGATTGCGTTCATTATGTTCGATCTCCTCCGAACTTTGTGATACAGGTTAGTGACTACCGTCAGTGTGTCTTCCTCTTTACATTTGAGCAACTCCGCTGGGACTCTGTCGATTCCTGGAGACTTCCCACCTTCTCACAGGTGATGGCCAGCTAAACAGTAAGACATACACATCTACAGTTTCGTTTCCACAGTCAGATCGTTTATAAGAGTGTGCGGATCTGCCACCAGCTGGATGTTGTATAGGTCAGAGCAGTTCTCTGTCCACAGGTCTCGTACAGCCTCTTCCGTAAAGAAGACATGACATGAGTTTTGCTGCTGACTCTCGTTTGTCAGGGTCTGGAGCAGCAAGAAGCCACAACAGCTGCTTGGCCGGAGACAGGGTATCCACGTCACAGCCAGTCAAATTCAGGGCGAGAAATCGGCCTCCATCTTGCCCCCGAAAGAGCTCGGCAACTTGTGGGTGTCGCTGCTTATAGAGGTCAAAGGCAATGTCAGGATTGTGTGTGAGACGCTGTACCTGCCGAGACGAGGGTGTGGACACTATCAATACTATCGCCCCGCCATGCCCTCTTTCCGTGTTGATGCTCGATTGCAAACGTCTCGGCAGGAAGATAAAGTCGATCTGGTTATGGATCGAGTTATCTGGAGAGTTCTGTTACCAGCCTCGACCTTTTCTTTTGAGGATGCAGAGTATTGGCCGGGGTCAGCCGGTGGCTTTGAGCGAACTCAAGAAGCCGCAGACCTCTGTCATTGGTCTCATCGAGGCCAAAGGGTCTACTGCGTTGGTCCATTGCGATCAGGTGTCTGGACCCACCCTCGCACTAACCGCCACTTGTTCCTCTAAGACCACAGTGAGGGCGAACGGTTTAGCGGGTAGAGTCTCGTTCATAGCTGTAACTAACCCGACCAATCGCTCCACCAACTACCAAGTGCAAAAGGCGAGGCTTGGACAGCGGGAGTAGAAACACGAGTCTGACACTCAACTAACGAGACGACAGAAGTGCAAAGCCACCAGCCTGCGGTCGGTGTCTGGTTAGAAACACCGAGAGTTCAACAAGATTCAGTACAAAACATTGAGTACCCGAACAGGAGTGAGGTGACGAAATGCCACGTACCCCTCGGGCGTTGAGGTATATGAAGCCACAGATCTTGAGGGCAGCTCAGGGTAAGAAGGGGGCCCATCAGCTCGCTGTCATCCACCCAAAGGACTAGATACCCGGTCAACATGCTGGACCCAGGTTCTCCAGGCTGAAGTTGACGAGGCTTGAGAAGCTGATCAAAGTGGTCCTAATTACGGACAGGTTCCTCCCTCTTCCTACAGTTCCCGGGTTTTCCCCGCATCAGCTACTGAAGACGATCCGGGTTTCCGGGTTTCCGGGTTTGGAACTCTTTAAGGAGTAGAGCTGTGGGTGGTGGGGGGTGGGCGGGAAGAAGGTGAAGCGTTACAATTCCATAGGGTTTCTTTAGGAACTTTCTCTAGTTTCTCCTAGAAATGTCATTCCGCTGACTGTGGGTTTTCTCCATGTTCAGGCGCCATAATTAAGTGTAGCTTTATCTTCCTTGACCTCCTTTGGTGTGTCTGTCTTTCTCCCGCAGTGACAACTGACGTCTGCGCACGACAGAAGGATGAGAACCCATCATTAATCTGAGCGAGGTGTTTATGGGAGGACGGATGGTTGGATAAGTAGGGGATGGCAGAGAAACTCAGTGAAAGCCAGCCATGAAAATGTCAGCAACAGGACCAAGTCCGCCGATCGTGGCAGTGACATCGATTGTGAGGATAGAGTCGATGACTCGATACCTGCCTGTCATGGGGGTGGATGTCACATGACTGCTGTCTGTTTGCTCCGATCACTAGACATGTTTGATGTCCGTCACCCTGATGTACTCTACCCCGATGTTAAACTCGGTCGGTAGCCCTGCCGCCCTGGCATGCACTGCTGTTATCCTACAGTGACATCACCTAATCTAGCGGCTACCTGTGACGTCATACCACCCGGTCAGTCTCTCACCCTCACAGCTGCCACTGCCAATATGTTTTGATATAAACGAACATCGTCTCTAGATGTAGACAACATTTGTTATCTATCTGCTTTAGATAAGATGAGAGCTGGGAGGGAGAATTAGATAACTAGTGTGCGCGGCTGATGTGGACAGAAATCATGAAAATGAGACGTTACCCCCACTTCCGGGGGCGTGGCCTTGTGTTGGATCTGATTGGCTCACCCAGCGCCGCGGAAATCGCTTGCTTCTCACAAGGTTCAAAGGCTTGTCTCTCGCTTTTTTATTTTAATTAGTCGCTCGCCAACAATAGCTTTCATCTCTGCCTCGCGGAGGTTTGTCCAGAAGACTGGCGTGTAGGAGGGAGGGGCGTCACATGACTGCACCACATCGAGTGCTGACGACACGACACTCTGATGTCCACCCAATGGCCTGCAGTCTGATTTGAATGGAATGTTTCAGTTGGCAGTGTCTGTCACTGTCATTGATTTGAATGGAATGTTTCAGTCGACAGGTTCTGTCACTAATCTCAGACGACATCCTGCACATTGTCACGACCAGTCCGTGTCCGAAGCACTCTCCACGTGCTGCATGTTGCTGTAAACAAGAAAGCAAGGGTTGTGCTGCCCCACTGGACTGAGAGGGTTAACAGAACATTTTCCAGCTCTGATTATTTACTGTAAATAATTGTAAGGCCTGAGTTACAGGTTGTCATAGGACCCCCGTGCACGCCCCCGCGTGTGTCTGCGTGTTTACTCTGTCCTGACAACAAAGTCTATTGCACGTGACGTCACTCTATAGTCTATTGAACAGATGGTTCGCCAACATCCAACGTGGCTCCGCTTGTTGTCGGTTAACTTCGGCTCCACCATTAACTGTAGCAACATCTTCATGCTCAGGCGCCATATTTGAGAGACAGGCGGCAAAGAAATGGTTGAAAACAAGGTTTAAATTAGTTCTGAATGTCAGGGTCGCCGAGGTCATGCTGTCGTCACTGTGACATTTAGGGGAAATCAGCCTCCGGGCGACTGTTAGCTCCTGTGGGCAGAACTTGTCGACCCTTGCAGCCGCACTCCACACTCCACACTCCACTGACGTTTCTGGAACAGGAAGTGGGAGCCCAAGTCCTAGTTCCACTGTCTTATTGTCAGTAGAATGACCTTCTGAACCGGAAGTTAGACCGCGTGTCCATGTTTGCCGTGTCTTGCTGTCAGTAGAATCAACATTTGAATGTAGATGCAGGGGTTGATCATTCCCAGCCTTGACCTCTGCGTCAGATTACATATTAACAACAATTTTCTTCTGAAAAGAAAAATTTATTGTTGTCAGTCTGCTTGGTCATGTGTGTCTCACCCCCCCCCCCACCTCTGAACTGCGTGCGTCCTTCCACCTGCAGCTGTCACACGGTGCGTTTGGTGTCTGCCATGTTTCAGGTGAGCTTTGCACGCGCTGTGACGTTGACAGCATTACAAGGTGTGTTTCATGTTCTTCTAATAAAAACCTTTCCTCCACCAAAGATCTCACCATGGGCAGCACAAATGGCGATGCTTGGTTGTTGTCGTTGTCAGAAAGCCTCGGGTTTAGCTTGAGTGTCGCTTAGTGTCACGTGACCACGACACACAAGATGGCGGTCTCTCTACTTATTGCTGGCTGCCAGATGTTCCTGGAATGAGCCTCGACTCCCTCCACCACTCCGCTGTCTGTGGACCGACTTGCCTGCAAGTTCCAGAGCCGCACACGAGCGGCCACAAGGGCTCAACACACGAGTGGTGCAAACTAACGATTGTGTCTGCCGCTTGGTGGCGCCACTATCGATCACAAGCCAGGTCTCAACACAAAGCTCTTCCGCTCACACCGCAATAAATACTTTATTCCCTTCGTGTGCCAGTCCTTAGCAAGAGCTGGGGCCAAGGGAGAGAGTCAAGCTCACAGACTTGAGGCCAGAGTTGTCTCCGCCTATCGCGCCTGACCAAGCAAGTGGCGATGGCGTCAATCAATGGCGCCCTCTACAAGCGCGGCGCCGTGCTTGGTGTCCATGTAGCCACAGCAGTGGCAATCCTTGGCAAACCACGTGCACCACGTGACACCGGTGACTACCAGCCGCTACCTAACCGCTACCTACACGCATGCGCAGTGTGTCCAGGGTTCTGTCCGTCCTACAGTTCGCTTCCACAGCTTTCTCCAATGTGCTTCTTCCTTTGACGCACACCTGGCGGTTCCTGTGATGGCGCTCTTCTACACAAAGGAGGTGTCATGGGTACTTGCAGACTTTTGTTCCTGATCATGTGACCAGATTTCAGGTTCACATCCGGAGCATTCCCTTGGTCCTGAATGGACCAGACACATGGGACGATATCATCGCCAGCCTTCGCCTTCACATCTGTGGCCTCATCGAGAATAACAAGCCAGTCTGCTCTTGTGTGATGTCTGGCTCATTGTCTCATCCTGCCTCATGCTCATAATACTTGCAGGATCCTGGCTCATTGTCTCATCCTGCCTCATGCTCATAGTACTTGCAGGATCTCTCTGATGTTCTTGACAAGCATCCATTCCACTTCAGCTTTGCATCTTTTCACAGTAGCCATGTTCACAGTCAGTAGTTCGCCACGTGACTGGTACCCATCGCTGGTGGGGTGGTGGCACGCGCCAGATGCAGCCGCTCTTGCCTGTTTCGGGCAACATGAGCAGGTCCTGTACAGGGCCACCAGTCCAGCCTTTGACGTCCGTCAGCCAGTTCGTCCGTAGGGTGTCGTGCCGGGTCACGTGACCAAAGAAGGCCTGCTTGAGATCCTCATTTGGATATCTGGCTCGGACCTGCATTCTTTGGACCTGACTCCCAGTACTTGAAGCTGCTTCCTCTCGGAGATGTTCCCGGCTCATAGAGCTCTCTGCTTCTTCTGCAAATGATCAAAACTTCGCTCATCAAAGCTCGTCTCCCATCTGTCTGTCTGTCTTTCTGTCTGTCTGTCTGTCTTTTTGGTAAGATCCTTGGGTTCTTTGTTAGTTCCTATCACGGCGATGTCGTGGGCAAAGCGCACGCTGCAAATCAGCCTTCCACCCATGGAAACGGAAGTGTGATGTTGGTTGAGGGTCCCACTCATGAGATGTTGAGCAGCGCAGGTGAGAGGACGCACCTTGACGGACACCTACTGTGGTGTGACGTCATCTCTCACGTGGCCATCACGTGGAACTGAGCTTCTTGACCTCTAATACAGCGCGTTGGTGATTGGGGCGACACCCTCCTCGATGCTGGAATTTGGCATCACGTGCCGTCACGTGGCACCACGTGCCGTAGTCCCTCGGGCGAGGCTTCTCTAGTCCTTTCCCACCCACACCAGACACCAGTTCACCCCCACGTCTCCTATACTGAATGTGAGTAAAGCGCGAGGAGCTGTCTACAGCTGTCTACAGCTGCCATTCTGTACAGCTTGTCTTTGTCTAGAAGATAAAGTCGATGTTTAATGGAGTTTTTCTTTCACTAGCGAGTGCCGGGCTTTCCGTCTACGAGCTGGAATCGAATCATGCTTTGCTAAACAGTACTCACGATTCACAAATCACTGAACTCGGAGAGTGGATAAGCAAGATGCAACCTAATGTAGCTGTCAGCGAGGGGAGCCCCTGCTAAGGCCAGAGGTCAAACAAGAGTTAAATATTAATAAACACAACCACACATATTACCTAAAGAACACGCCTGCAGCTCACAAAGGAGGTGGATCCTAAAACTGACGACTGCTGATGAGTAGAGTGAGTGAGGAGACGGCGAGTGTGAAGCAGGCTATCGCGGGGTCATAGGTTATGCAAGGCGCTGGGGATGTCGCTTGTCTGTGAGTTGACATCGCAAATCTCGTGGAGAGCCGACGACGAGATGACATGATGTATGATGCACTCGGCACACACACACTTTGTATAAGCCGCTCAGTAGGTGGCGCTGAGTGCTGTTAGGACGGGAGGACACACCATCCATCACCATGTTGTCGTCAAGGTACAGGCCGGAGTGTCACCTGCAGGCTGTGACAGTCACACTCGTCAGTGCGAGAACTTTTGTGTCACTGGGCAAGCTCGTGTTAGATATTTACATGTTTACATGTTTACACACTTACACTCACATCGACAGGCAGTCGTCTTGCAGCTGCACACTAACCTTTGCTGTAGGTGTAGGAGACAGCCCAGACCACGTGACAATGCCTCCTGCTGGTCAATTCAGCTAATGGCCGTGACCCCGTGCTTGCCACCCGCCATTGTGCAGCAGCCGGAAGTGTCGAGCATCCACAGGACCGGGAGGACGACAGGAAGAATTACACTGGACAGCTAAACTAGAGCCTGCTAGCTGTAGCCAATGAGTCTGTTAGTGCTGCTTAGTCTGACTAGTCCAACCCGACTATGTCTACTAGTACATCTACCTTCCCAAACGTACTCTCGCACGATCCGCAGACTGTATGGTAGAGTTATGATCGCTAGAGTGTGACGTAGAGTTATGATCGCTAGAGTGTGACGGAGAGTTATGATCGACACAGTGTGACGTAGAGTTATGGACACAGTGTGACGTAGAGTCAGAGAGGTGCTGTACAGGAACTGGAGTGAAACCAAAGACATTCGTACCCCGGGTGGCTGCAATGTTGCTGGACAGACTCGCTGTCCGTGTGCTCGCTGACCCACAGCTCGCGTTCATCTGCAGCTGGTCATTGGTGGTGACGTCTGGCGTTGGTCGTGAGTGTTGCTGGAAGATTGAGCACGACTCACTCATTACGCTTGTGTAGTCGGTCTGTGTGTGTGTCTGTGTGTGTGCACCCTTGTGTGTGTGTACGCCGGGTGTGCGGCCCTCTTCCTGCTCTGTGCAAATCCAATCGTTGTTTGGGTGCTAAGCGCAGTGCGGGCTGCGCTCCTCTCGCAATCAGAGGTCTGTGACTGTGAAGCAGCAGAGGCCATGTTTGTTACTCATTACACCGTGCATTACCGTAGACAATGTCATGTCTGTGTTACCCATTACAAGGTGTAGGTGTTGGTGTTGGTGTTGTGTGCTGACGTTGACACTTAGGGGGGATGTGGGAGGTGAGGTGACTGCAGGTGCAGTGTTCAGAGACCGTAGCCAGGCCGTGTCGCTCACACTGAGGTCTGTGAGTGTGTGGCTGGGCGGACGTGCGTCCGGTCCGCAGTCTCGCAATCAGCGAGAGTGGCGCAGAGACCAGCACACGAGCGCCCCCTAGCCTGCACTTAACATGATTAACACGTGCTGCCACGGCTCGGCGCTGTCTTCAAAGCCGAATCCTGCAGCAGAGGGAGGGTAGGGACGACGGCCGGTAACCAGGAGGCCATTGATGGGGAGGGTTGAGACTGCGGCTGTAACAATGGGCAACCAAGATGGAGGATGAAGACTGTGGCCGGTAACAGGGAGGCCATTGATGGGGAGGGTTGTGGGCAGTGTGTAATGGTTCCTCCTCCACACGTCTGATATTTGAGTGTACAGCCTTACATCATGGTCGTGAGGATACCCGCGCTACAGGAAGTCTTCAACAGCTGGACCACACCTCACACGCTACCCAGGGTCGACTTGCTGCACACGGTCTCAGGAGAGCCTGTCCCCGACACCATGTAGTCCTCACCCCACCCGCCGCCACTTCTCCCCACCCGACTTCACGGCCTTCATCGCCAACCTGACTGGTTGCCAAGGAGATCTGTTTGTCCGCTCCTTTCTTCAAACGCTGAGGAAACATTTCTCTCTTGAATGGGCAAGATGTCCTCCCGTCTGCATTGCTCTACCTTGGCAGGTCCGCACTGTCATGGCAACACATACGGGTAGGTGGGTGGGTGAGACCTGTGTAACAGATTTGCCACGGGGGTCCACCAGGCGGCGCTTACTGATGAGCAGTGACCGCCATCACATGAGGTTTGAACGGAAAACCCTCATTAGTCAGCAGTTAGTAAGGAGTAATCAGTAGTGAGGAGTAATCGGTAATTAGTAAGGAGTAATCAGTAATTAGAGTAATCAGCAGTTAGGAGTAATCAGTAATTAGAGTAATCAGTAGTAAGGAGTGATCAGCAATCAGTGCTCTGAGTCAAGATGCAGATGACCTAGCTGAGGTCATTGTAGGGGCGATCACACTGATGAAGAGAGTTCAGGTGGCGCTGTTTAAATCAGGGAGTCGTGTGCGTGCGACGGGACGGAGGGAAGGGAAGGGAGGGGAGGGGGAGGACGCTTGTCTCTGAACCTGTGAGCCAGTGGAAGCAGACGATCGATTTTAGCCGCACTGGGCGTGCGGAGGGGGAGAGTAATTTAATTGGAAGAGCCGAGCTTTTCCTGGAGTCTGGCGGCGCTGTGCGCTGTTCACTGAATGATCAACTGTCTGTTGGCCGTCTCCTCCCTGTTCACTGCTCGCGTTTGTTCATTGTCACAGTGTGTTCACTGTTGCCACAGTGTTCACTAGTCAGCAACTCGTGAACTGTTCAGCCTGAACATTCAGACTACTCATCATATCCCCCGCACAGTAACGCTGCCAGTAACTCCTTCCAGTAATGCTGGCATTAACATCAGTCAGTAACGCTGCCAGTAACGTCATGCGGTAACGCTGCCAGTAACGTCATGCGGTAACGTCAGTCAGTAACGTCATGCGGTAACGCTGCCAGTAACGTCATGCGGTAACGTCAGTCAGTAACGTCATCCTGTAATGCTGCCAGTAACGTCAGTCAGTAACTGCCAGGGACATGGCGGACAAGGTGCGCTACAGTCCACAGGCAAGTCTTCTGACGACCCGACTCTTGGTATACGTTGTGGTGGCCACGTAGCAGGAACGTTATTGACGTTGTGTCTGTACATGTATTATAAACACAGCTACAGTTGTGTGTCATGACACGTGATGCTGGTAGCGTGATGTCAGTTGTGTCACGACACGTGTACATAGCATGATGTCAGTTGTGTGTCATGACACGTGTACGTAGCATGATGTCAGTTGTGTGTCATGACACGTGTACGTAGCATGATGTCAGTTGTGTGTCACCACACGTGTACGTAGCATGATGTCAGTGGCTGAGGCTGACCCACGCCCCTCTTGAAGTGGTGATGGCGGACTTATCTCCCTTTAGTGGCTCTCTGACGAAGGCGGAAGTGACGCTACAGGATGTCGCTCTCTTCCAAAGCAAATGAAGAAGGAAATTGATTTTCTCTCCTTTGAAGCGAAGTGAGTGGCCTCCCTGTGGGCTCAAGCCGCTTGTTTGGCCCCGGCGTGGGACGCCAGTGGTCTCCCCTGATAGTTATCCTGTGCCCTGGTATCCTTGCCTACGTCCGCGCATGCGCCAGTCCGTCACACAGCTTGCAGGAGGTGGGGTAGGTGGGTGGGGACACGGAGGGGGTGTGTGACGAGGGGTTGGGGGAGGTTGTTGTCCCGGAAGAGAAAGCAACGAGAGGACAGGGCTGGAGGACTTGGCAGCAAATAGTGTCTCTGTCATGGCAGCTTATCACTGACACGTGTCCACCTTACTGTTATGTCAGCTACACGCCTCGTGACATGAAGGTGTCACTTTACTGACACGCAACGTGACAGGAAGGCGTGACTTGTGTCACAAACTCAGAGGCGGCGTTAGGGGGTGGCAAATGGGGCGGCCGCCCCAGGCCCCGCTCTCGAAGGGGCCCCGCACTTCAGCCCCGAGGTCATCTTTATGACTTATTGCTAGCTGTGCTAAACAAGTTGTGACCAAAAAAATGACGTTCAGTAAACACTTTTAAGTTCTAATTAAGCAAATTATTGAACCCATGTCTTAACTTTAAACCCGGCAATAATAACAAGCAAATCAAATCAAATCAAATCAGACTTTATTGTCTGTCGAGACCCCAAGACAGAAATTTTTCTTTTGCTCACACGGGCAGGCATACATACTCATACATACATTTAACGCACACATAATCACTATTATCTTTTCATCACCTGCAGGCAAACAGCATTACAAATTGTCATCTATGTCATCTATTAGCCTGTGATAGAAATCCCTGCATTTCATTAATTATTGAGATTGAGCGCAGAGAGCACATTCAACAAGGTGATGGCTGATAATGGATGTCAGCACCCTCTTCTCTTCAGACTGTGTTTGATTCCTCCTAAATCCTTGTGCCTTTATTTAGGATGGTGATGGCTGCTGGCACGAAGGACCTCTGGTAGGCAGCTTTCCGTACACGTGGCACTTTGTAGCGCCTGCCTGATGGCAACAGCTGGAAGTTGGGATGGAGAGGGTGTTAGGTCCGAAATGATGTTATGTGCCATCCTTCTGACTGCATGAAGGTACAAGTCAGAAAGTGGCAGCTGTGATATACCAATAATTTTATTTGCCTGGTGGATGACTCTGGCCAGCCTTGCCTTGTCTTTGACTAGTAGGTGACCATACCAGGCAGCGATGTTAAATGAGAGGATTCTGTCAACAAGAGACCTGTACACAGTCTCCAGCATCCCAGAGCTGACATTGAAGCTGCGTAGTCTCCTCAGAAGGTACAGCCATTGCTGGGCCTTTTTGTACACTTGGTTCACGTGATCACTAAAGGAGAGCCTCCCGTCGATCACTGTACCAAGGTACCTAAACACAGCAGCCCTCTGCACCTTAAGTTACCGTCGCCATATTATTTCGCTTTAAGAACAATCCGCTACTGTCACAAACGGTGGAAAAGGTTGCAAACAATTAAAACACTAAATTCGTGCGTTATTTCGCGAAATTGATCCAGTCTATCTAACTGTCTATAAATCAGTGCTTCCGGCATCATATCAATAGGGATGTTGATACACGTACTCCATTACCCCGGCCCCACTCGGATGGTCGGCCCCAGGCCCCGCGTGGTCCTAACACCGCCTCTGCACAAACTGCCCTCATTGTAACACTGTGGTCTTTGTGTCTCCCTGTATTGCTGTAACACTGTTATAACACTACGTTCTCTACGTCACTGTAGTGGTATATCCTTCAGTGGTGTAGCACTACGTCCTATGTGTCACTCTGACATTATGGTCTCTGTTTCAATGTGACACTATGTTCTGTGTGTCACTGTAACACTATGGTCTCTGTGTCACTATGGTCTCTGTCACTGTGACACTATGTTCTGTGTCACTGTAACACTATGGTCTCTGTCACTGTGACACTATGTTCTGTGTGTCACTGTAACACTCTGGTCTCTGTCACTGTGACACTATGGTCTCTGTCACTGTGACACTATGGTCTCTGTGTCACTGTGCCACCAAGTACCCGTTTACGACTGTCTCTCGTCTTCTCGCCTTTCTTCTCGGACGCCTGGAGCCCGCCCTCCACGACGACCTCCGTGTGATGTGAAATCACTGGGAAGTGGGCGGAGTCGCGCGCCTGTCAATCAGTGAGCGCTGAGCAGTGTTTGAGGTCGACTTGACTCGTGCCACAGGTACCGAGGTCACCACCCCACCGCCATCCGCCACTCTCTCTAGGGTCAAATGTCGAGTGCAGATGACGTCCATGATCGGAGTATACGTCACTTCCGCCTGTCGCTAGTCCCACTCCACGAGCATTGCTGGTGAGCCGCCCTCAGGAAAAGACGAACTCAGACAACTCGTGGAATTCATGGCGGCGCTGTGCGCTGTTCACTGAATGATCAACTGTCTCTTGGCCGTCTCCTCACTGTTCACTGCTCTCGTTCGTTCATTGTCACAGTGTGTTCACTGTTGCCCATATTAAACTCCGTCCAGTAATGCTGCCAGTAACTCCATCCAGTAATGCTACGTGACGACTGAGGTTGAGACCGCTGGCGACTAAGTCACGACTAGGGTTGAGCACGTTGGCGACTACGTGACGCCGGACACGACTTGTTGAAATCGATGATCAAGAGATAAGGGGAGATTACTGCGCCTGATCTTGAACGGAACCAATGGCGTGGGGTTCTCGATAGCTCTGCTGATTGCATGTGACGTGCGCCGTCCTGGGGGGGAAAGACTGGCTGGTAGCTAAGCCTGGATAAATATTGTACGGCACGTGACAAGGGGCAGAGCACCGGACTGGCACATCCTCACCCCTTCCCCAGACCTCGCTTGTTACAATGGTCTCCCTCTAATCAAATTTTTACAAGCCCTCGCCTGACTCGTCTGCACGGCGCGAGATGGCGCTGTGCTCGCCCATGGAAGCCAGAGGTCAGAGCGTGCTGCACCTGCCCTCCCTCCCCTCTTCCGGTGACCACCTGAGAGTGTGCCAGCCCGCTGCCCTCCCTCCCTACTTCCGGTGACCACCTGAGAGTGTGCCAGCCCGCTGCCCTCCCTCCCTACTTCCGGTGACCACCTGAGAGTGTGCCAGCCCGCCTCACTTACGTCTGGGGCAGAATTCTACTAACGCAGCGGATAAGGAACCAGCAGCCTGCAGACAAACACAGGAGGATGAGTGGATGGACTGAAGGGAGGGTGCAGTGGTGAGTAAGGTTAATAGCAAGCCCCGAGGTAGACCTCCGTTAACAGGCGACACACACTGATACCTGTCAGCAGGCGACACACAGCGATACCTGTCAGCAGGCGACACACAGTGATACCTGTCAGCAGGCCACACACAGCGATACCTGTCAGCAGGCGACACACAGTGATACCTGTCTAACACTGCCACTGCGCCGACTAAACTGCGGTGTACAGTGCAGACTGAGCTAATTGTTATTTAGCGCCTGTCACCCATGCAGTGAAGGTTGGCTGTCCTGGGTTCAGATCTCGTCTAATCACCTAATAAAAGATCTTCATAATTACCACTTGTCCTCCACAACATGGGCTGAGGGCGCAAGTATCGACTGTACAGGTGACGTATTCACGGTGACAGGCAGGCTTCAGGTGTCACTGACATCAGTGATGCTGCACATAGACTGTCACTTGACTAACACTTGTCTTGTGTCGCGTAGTCTCTGTCTTCATCAGGGCTTCTGCTGCTCCAGGTTCATCCCAAAGCAAGTGGCGAATGGCAGTCAACTTTGACCTCAATTAATTGTGCGTGTCATCTCACCAGGCAGCGCGCAATCATTAACTAGCGCGCGCGTACGTCAGTGTGTTTTTTGCGTGTGATACAAAAGGTGTTGTTCATAGAGATTTGCGGAGAGAAAATAAATAACATAATAAGATTAATTTGCAGTCTGCTGTAAAAAGATAAATAATAAGCAACTGCAGCATGCAACAGCAGGCGACATCTGGCGGGTGAACACAGCCTGTCACATGATGTCAGAAGTGAAAGCTGCAGCTGTGGGGCAGGACATTGCTGGACTTTCAGTCTCTCTACCATACAGGCATAGAGTGCACGCACACAAACACATTGACAGGCCACCTCATTGCCATGAATGTGACAAATCAATTAAAATGTCATGTCAGACTGTCACACCAGCAGTCATGTCAGACTGTCACACCAGCAGTCATGTCAGACTGTCACACCAGCAGTCATGTCAGACTGTCACACCAGCAGTCATGTCAGACTGTCACACCAGCAGTCATGTCAGACGGTCACACCAGCAGTCATGTCAGACGGTCACACCAGCAGTCATGTCAGACGGTCACACCAGCAGTCATGTCAGTGTCAACTAGTTGAGGCTGGGTTCACAACCACTCTGGTCCTTGTAAGACAGATCAGTGCAGTAGATGACAGCAGGTCAATGACCTGGGGACACTGTCAGCAGTGACCGCCTCGCAGAATATTTTAAACTTCCGTTAGAATCTTCTTCTGTCATGTCTTTTCTTTCTTGTGACAGGCCAGTGGGTTCCCGGTGGTGGTAGCGGTGGTGGCGGCTACATTTATGCCGATAGCAGAGCAGAGTTGTAGAGGAAGCTGGGGGCAGGCTGGTGGCCAAGTGCCGAGGCTTCAGACCGCGGGGGGATGGAGTATTAATGGGTTAATCCCATGTCCGCCCGACAGGCTCGTCTATCAGGCCGGTCAGCAGACCCACCAGATGGCTGCCTACACGTCTGTGGGGGGAGCGCAAGGGGATTAGAGCCACACACACGGGCAAAGGGGGGGTTAACTGTAGTCTTCGACTTCTGCCCTCCCCTCCCTCGAAGTTTTGCCGATGTTTGCAGGGAGGGACATTTGTTGCGCCTGGGAGAGTGAGACCCCTGACCCCGTTACAGTACTTGCACTTGAAACGTTAGAGTACTTGCACTTGAAATGTTAGAGTACTTGCACTTGAAATGTTACAGTACTTGCACTTGAAATGTTCCAGTACTTGCACTTAAAATGTTACAGTACTTGCACTTAAAATGTTACAGTACTTGCACTTGAAATGTTACAGTACTTGCACTGTAAACGTCACAGTACTTGCACTTGAAATGTTGCAGTGCTTGCACTTGAAATGTTGCAGTACTTGCACTTGAAATGTTACAGTACTTGCACTTAAAATGTTCCAGTACTTGCACTTGAAATGTTCCAGTACTTGCACTTGAAATGTTCCAGTACTTGCACTTGAAATGTTCCAGTACTTGCACTTGAAATGTTAGAGTACTTGCACTTGAAATGTTGCAGTGCTTGCACTTGAAATGTTGCAGTACTTGCACTTGAAATGTTACAGTACTTGCACTTAAAATGTTCCAGTACTTGCACTTGAAATGTTCCAGTACTTGCACTTGAAATGTTCCAGTACTTGCACTTGAAATGTTCCAGTACTTGCACTTGAAATGTTAGAGTACTTGTACTTGAAATGTTGCAGTACTTGCACACTGTAGACACTAGCGTGTGTATGTGTACGTGTACCTGTACTTGTACTTGCAGACTACCCAACCACAGTCTGATGCTGGCCTCGGGTATCTGCATCTCGCTCTCCATGTTTGTCATCCCAGCATGCACCAACCTCGCCTCTCTCATCGTCGTCCTCGTCATCATGGGGTGGTGCATGGGCTGCCTGGACTGTGTGGCCAACCTGCGCATGATCCTGCTCTTCGGTAAACACGTGTCTCCATTCCTACAGGTACGCGGTCTGACACGTGACACCTAGACACGTGAGCGAGAGAAGGAGACAGAGAGAGGGACAGACAGAATAAGGAGATTCGTGATAATGGTTATGTCGGGGTAGTATACACCCGTGTGACGTCATTGTCGCATGTCTGCACGGTGTCTGTAGGGTCTGATGGTGGTGGCTGTGCGAGCTGAGAGCTGTAGAGACAAATAAAATGTGTTTACTGACTTATTTCTGCAACTGAAATGTGGACACGTGTTAATTATTTTTGTAACCTTTGACCCCAGGCAATGCACTGTTTCTACGGCCTTGGCGCATTCGTCAGCCCTATGATCGCCTCCGCCTTCTTGTTAAACAAGGATTGCTCCCCTTACATCGACGGCTTCACAATCGAGTCGCCACTAGGGGCACAACAGCCACAACAACATCGGACAGCCACCACCAACGCCTCCAACATTGCCATCGTACACATCGCTCCCCAGCCGCAACGAGTGTTCCGGTACCGACAAATGAGCCACGTGCCCATGGCCTTCTACATCCTCGGCACCCTACAGGTCAGAGGTCACTTCCTGTCTCCTCTATCTCCCTCCCTTGACACCAGACCGATCCGCTAAATTAACTTTAGGAGAGCTCACGAGGCATCGACGTCGGTTACTATGGACGCCATGACCCCCCGTAAAACTGTAAAATAAAACTCTAACCTTCAGCCTCTCTTAACCCAAACCTTAACTCTCACTCAACCCCTGACCCTACTTCAGGCCCTTTTTCCGGTATGTAAAAAATAGTAGTGGCATGGCGTTGTGGGTCCTTCTAGAGTTGTAGCGATAGTCTCCCTTGTTAAGAGACTGGCGTCAGCAGCCACGAGTCTGAGAGTCGTGAACATTTGCCACGTGTTAGTGAAATGCTTCGATTGGTCAGCCTGTGTAGCACAAGCGCCATGATTGACAAGCCTGTGTACTGTAAGTGCCCTGATTTAATCAGCCAGTGGCTGACCAGCGCTCTAATTGGCCAGCATGAATTAAGTAATGTGTAAGCGCCATGACATTGGCCAGTCTGTAGTAGGTAAGCACTCTGATTGGCCAGTCTGTAGTAGGTAAGCACTCTGATTGGC
>SRHC01003386.1:54343-96502 GCA_004794325.1 Pomacea maculata | reverse complement strand
GCTCCGCGCGCATGTCTGCTGTTGCACGTGCACTACAGAGAATATTCCAGACGCCGGTGGGTCGAGCTGATCCTCGTTCTGCCTGTCACATGCACATGCGACTGATGTTTGGCCTGTGATCGGGGGGGAGGGGTCTCTCCACTTGTCTCTGGCGCCCACCTGTACATCCGGCGGCCATTGTGCACAGACAACCAAACTCTTCACCTGACCACAACTAGACTTACAGTCTCACTTCCCACACCTTCCTGCACCTCCACAGAAGGAAAGAAAAGGGAAATATTTATCATATCATATCTTTACACTTTCTGTAATCGTGTGTCGTGTGTGTCGTGTCTGTCTGTGTTTCGTGTCTATCTCTCTGTGTGTGTGCTTCGTGTCTATCTGTGTGTGTGTGTGTCGTGTCTACCTGTGTGTGTGTCTATCTCTGTGTGTGTGTGTTCTTCTGCGTATGATACTGGCGGAGGGGGGTGTATATGGATAACCAACAACTTTCCCCCCAAAAAGCTTAATGTTGTTCAACTTCAAAAGGGCAAAGCTGGCTGTGTGTTTGTTTGTTCGAACCAGGGTGTGGGGAGAGAGACAGAATGGGTGCATGCTTTCAGGGAGAGATTTGTAGATTATAGATGGCAAAACTGAAATGAACACATGAACAACAGTGAGCGCTGTAGTTAGTACAGAGTGATGGGTGAACAACAGTCATGTATGTCCGCTCCACTAGTCCAGTGTATGTGTGTATAGTGTGTAGTCATGTATGTCAGCTCCACTAGTCCAGTGTATGTGTGTATAGTGTGTAGTCATGTATGTCCGCTCCACTAGTCCAGTGTATAGTGTGTAGTCATGTGTGTCCGCTCCACTAGTCCAGTGTATGTGTGTATAGTGTGTAGTCATGTGTGTCAGCTCCACTAGTCCAGTGTGTAGTCATGTCTGTCAGCTCCACTAGTCCAGTGTATAGTGTGTAGTCATGTGTGTCCGCTCCACTAGTCCAGTGTATGTGTGTATAGTGTGTAGTCATGTGTGTCAGCTCCACTAGTCCAGTGTATAGTGTGTAGTCATGTGTGTCCGCTCCACTAGTCCAGTGTATAGTGTGTAGTCATGTGTGTCCGCTCCACTAGTCCAGTGTATAGTGTGTAGTCATGTGTGTCCGCTCCAGACTCAGTACAGAGGGCTATACTGCTTGTACCCTTTCCTCCCCACTTGTATGTACATTTTTTCACTGATGTCATACTGTTGTCCTATTTGTTCATCGTACAATGGATGTTTAAATATTTTTAAATTGTGAGATAAACTTTAATTGCTTTAAATGTATTGTATGTAGTCAGTTTTCATTTTTATATCCTGTACTAATGTTTCATGTCCAGTGATGCTCTCGTGTTGCCGCTGGCAGACAAAACATTTCCATAAAAAGAATTAATAAAGATATTTTGTATGTCTATTTACAATGTACATCAAGTGTCGGAGAAAGTGCTCTCATTTATGTCATCTAAGGCCAGAGAAAGAACAGTGTCATGTGTCATCAATGGCAATGTACAGTCCCTGTCTTCTAATCATCATCTTGGTCTTGACGACAGTAAATTTTAATACTTATCTCAAAAAGGATGATAGAACCAGTGCTGCAAGAAAATGAACTTTTCACATGTGATCATCAATTGTAAGCTTCACCAAAGTGTTGTCACCTCCGTTCTCAGAAATATCTGCTGCAGCCCTGTAGCTTACCTGGCAGGTACCTCGGGGAGTTCTAGTCATTATATAGTTGTACCTGACCATCTGACTGATGTATCGGCTTCATTCATCAGTCTAGTTGACCAAGTGCTGACTTCACTCAACGTGCAAAATAATGTGAAATAATCGCCACTTGTACACAACCCTTTGCACACATTGTTCGCTACTTTTAGAGTACATGTCTTTATGGGATCCTAGAAAAAACAACAGATTTTTGTCATGTTTAAAATGTCATCCAATGCCGGCAGCCTCAGACTTTTTCCGGTGCGTGCCCTTGGAGCCATACTCTGACATTTGACAGGAACCTCGAGCCTGCTTCCTAGAACTATTCCTGTAATATTGACTATCACCGTAATATTCATCGTGAGTGTATTAATAACTATATCACTGCAATATTAGACCTTATTCCTTATGCACTTTATTAAATTGTGGTTTTATAGCATGATTGACACACACATGTAATATTAATCATCTAATAATCTCGAACAGTATTAATACGTCTGTGGTTAGAGTTCTGATATCCGTGTGGCCTCGCACCTACCCCTGTCCCCAGTCCACCCCGCTGTCGGCAATGATGACCGGGTACCTGACAGAAGTTGCGGGGAGGTGAGGCAGCGAGGGACAGGAGACGGACACCTGCAGTCTCGGGTAAAGCTGACCTCGAGGTCTTTAGCATCTCATCCACCCACCACCCACCCAACTACCTTAAAAAAAAAAAATTAGGGGACGACTTATACCTTTACCTCGTTTCTCCTGGCCTCCCTTCGATTATTGAGCTGTTGTGATGCACATTGATTTAAGAGTTAATAACTACACTGGCCAATGTCTGTGTACATCTCTGGCTACACTCCCGATGCTGGTGTAGATGTCTGAATACTCTCATCAACATTGCTGGCAGCACCACTGACACCGGAAAGCACGAGGGACGGGATGAGGCTGCTCCCCCAACACATGGTCTCTATAGCAAATGCCGCGGATTGTGTGAACTCTGCCAGACTGTAGAGGCTGAGCTAAAGACCAAGCTCATGCTGTTCTCACATCGACATCGGTCATAAAGGGTAGAGAGATGGGAGGTTACCTGTCAAACGACAACAAGAAGCTGACAAAAGAGCCTTGTAAATCCTGGTGCTGGCGATTATTCGTGAACTAGTGTTTTGTCATGCAGGCAGACAACCATCCCTTCTTCACAACTCCCCCACCTCTTGTGAAGGTTTTGGCTGCTGACGTCAGCTGAGCCAATAAATAATCTGATGCAGGTGCAACAGTTCACTGCAAAGGTGTGCAACCGCCTATAGGGTGACTGCACAAGGGAGTGGATCAAGGAGACACGACCAAATGGAGAACAGAACAAGAAGGCAGCATAACACAAGCTGTAGAAGTGCTTAAAGTCCGATCTTGTCCCCTTGAATGTAAACCATTTTGTCTAATGTCCCCAAGTCACTTCGGAATTGTTGAACTCTGCTACAAATCTGTCTACTAAAGCTGTTGCTGTCGAAGTAACATTCTGTAGACATTTCAACACAGCTTCGGCATTTTGTTTGTCTATCAGTATCAACAATTTATTTGTCGATCTGTGAATGTCGGTATCAACAATTTATTTGGCCCACCTGTCGATCTGTGTGTCTACAAGTTGGCCGACCTGTCGCTGTCAAACACAATTTTAGTCTGCTCGGTGCCAATGAGCACTTTCCCTCCGTCTCACGTGACCATTTAGCGCGCGCGCACGCACACACACACAGTGCAGCATGCTAGACGTGTGCTGTTGAAGAACCATCTGGAAACCTCTAAGCCAGATGGCATCACAGGAGTGCCTATCAACCTACATGAGGGGAAACTACCAAGGTGCCTATGGCAGGCAGGCAATGGACACGAGAGGAAACCCTCAAGTCTATCACTGCTGGAAGAAACAGAATCAATTAACTTTTATCCATTTTAATGTATCTATTTTATCCATTTAGTACCAGACTTGAAATGCATGTTTTAATTGTGCAATGATTAGCATGTTATCCTTTGCAGAAAAATATCTGGGCTCTTTATAGTTCATGTTTGGTTGTTGTCAGTCATGATTGTTTTTCTGTTCGAGTAATTCAGTTTGTCTGGAACATAACAGTGTCAAGTGTTTGATGGCTGAATGCAGCATCTTACAGGCTGGTTACTATTACATTAGCAGTATGCAACCTTCAACTCAAATAGTTGATAAAAAAAAACAGCATAAAATTGTTCCAACATTTTGACTGCCATATATTTTTATATCTGGTTCTACAGAAAAGAATTTTGCATGTGACATATCATTTATTTAGAGTAAATCCAAACTGAAACCACCATTTAGTATGCATGAGCAAGACGGCCTCATAAGCCCTAACCTAAACTGGTTAAAGGAATATTAACATATTTGCCAGAGTCTGTTACTACCTGAGGAGGCAGCATCAGCTGACATGAGATGAAACCTATTTATCATTATTAGGGTCTGTCATTACATGAAGAAACAGCATCAACTGACCAACAGAACACAACTCTTGATCATGGGTGGTTTGCTGGGGAGCAGGGAATAGCTGCTACCTCACTCCAGCCTTGAGTTCTTGCCAGCCACTCAATGAGACCGTGATTTTAAATAAGTACACCAAGGTGGGGCACTACCACAGGCTTGTCAAAGATGAAAACATTTAGCCTTTTGATATTTGTTTGGTTCCCCCTAACCTACTGGCTATATCACACAGTGTCAACTTCCCAGGGAGGTCCCCTTAACACAAGTCTCATCAGACAAGCCTACAGGATATTACATGGTTCAATCCTACAGGATGTTACCTGGTTCAAGTTCCCATTCAAAACCACATGAACACGCAGGCACACTTCACTTTTCCTCAGATCTCACTTATTGCAAACGCAAGATTCACTCAAGATCATAACTGACCAAAATTGAGAACAATTTTAATGGCATCCATCTCCATCACAACATTCTGGAAATGCACCAGCAAAATAGGCGTTTTCTCAAACAGCTTGACTCTAAGCTGCAGACATGCTGACATAAGGAAATACAACAAAAGCTCAGCTCAGGCACTTGCCATCTGTTATCTGAGGATGTTTAGCTGAACAATCACAGGGAGATAATGATGGAGGGGATTTCATTATTTCTCAGTTGAGCAGTTTGTGTGTGTGTGAGAGAGCATGTGAGTGCGAGTGTGTAGAGGGAAATGAAGATGAGTTTCTGCATATTCCTCTCAAAAGATTACCTTAAGAAATTTTGTCATGATCAGAACTCAACATAATGACAATGTTTAAAAATTGCAAGGTTGCTCAAGAGATTCCCGTAGCACCTGAAAAGAGTGTGGCTGGAGGGGTCACTGTCTGTTGTTTGGCACATGACACTGCCGTTGTTTGTTTCATCTGATGCTGTTCCTCAGTTGCCCACCAGATGACCCTGGATTATCCCTTGATGACAGCAACTGGCCGTAATTTGATGCACTTCTTGCTGATGCCTGCAGCATGACCTGAAATCACAAACTCCCCATAACATTTTTGAAAAGCTTTCACACAGCCATGCTCATCTATTACAATTAAATTCACCATGATCATAACATGCTTTTCAACAAGTTTCAAAGACAGCCAAATTCATATCATTATGCATCAGGCAGAAGGCCATGTCTCTTCAACTTGCCTTTGTGATGGCAAAATGATAAAATTACTATGTTTGGGTGATTTGACTCTCTAGATCAGTGGTTCTCAAAGTACTGCGGACCACAGACCACTTTAAAGTAAAAAATATGGCAAACCACCAAGACCTAAAATCACTCTGCACCATGAATTTCAAATTTAAAATGCCACATTTTTTGCATTACAATTTAAAACTAAATGTACTTTTGTGACAGAAGTCTCGTAATACGTTTGCATAAAATTACCCACTTTTCAAAGTTCTTTATTAAAATGTTAATGCAATGAACGTAGTAGTTTTTGATGAGATATTAAGGTGATAAACATCACCTTGCTGACATATGATGACCATCAGCCACAGACCACCTGACTTACGCGTGCAGCCTACGAGTGGTCTGTGGACTATACTTTGAAAACCACTACTCTAGATCCAGTAAGCAAATGTCGATTTGATCAAAAGGCTACATATTTAGCTCTCGATCTATCCAATAATCCGACCACACAGCCAAACAAACATGCACAAGTATACTTTCCATTGCACCAACACATCTGTTGAATACTTACAGGTGTCAACAACATCAGTTACATCCTTGTACGATTCAGGTGCCTACAACATGAAATTCCATGGAGCAGATCAGCACCGAAGGTTTCTAACACCCTCTACCTGGGGTATTTACATTGTGTGAACATGAGCTTATCAACTGTTAAATGTGTTGTATGGTTCACAGTTGACAGAAAAAAATTCACTGATCATTTCTAATAAATATCAATTTTATTTAGTAAATAAATTTTTAATTATATGGTTTGAAGTCACTGATCTGTACCCTGCATTACACATTTATGAATTTTAAAAATCCTGTGACTTATTTACTGATCTCTTGTCTTATAATAGAGATGTCTTCACTGATCTCTTGCTCAAAACTTTTTCATCTACATTGTGCTCATGATTTCATCCACATGGTGTTCAATACTTTGTTGCCTAGCTTTGAGTTGATTTATCAAAGCCTTTGATGAGGAACCAGGCAGACTTACCTCCTCCATAACCAGCTTAGGTGAAGCCACCCTGATACTGATGCCTTTCTCTTCCAGTGCCGCCAACACATTGGTGTAGTCCAAATTTCGCCGAGACTTGGCCCGAGACAGTGCTCTTCCCTAGTGCATGATTGAAAAGTTAATTTTATGTCACACATTGACAAATAAAACTCACCATGCTGATGCATGCAACACAGACAGCATATTCTGACAACCCACTCCCTTTTGGAAAAAAAACCCAGGTCTGCACAATGCTTTTAAACAGATGTAGTTAGTCAGAAAATGCCATGTCATTATAAGAACCAAGAAGTATAATACCAGTACCACCATTCCACCATCACCCCCACCAACAGCAAAATTACTTCAGACATATAGCGATGTCTGGATCACAAACAAATATGCAAGACTATAACAATGGTGTTACCATGAAAGTACATAACAATTAATAAAAATACCTCTAAATGTCACATCACACCATCAACAATGCTGCAAATAAGGAACAATATTTAAAAAGTGGAGCACAAGTGGCATAAAGCTGCTGTGAATATACAGCACGACAGATACTCACAGCCCCATGGCAGGTTGTTCCAAATGTCTCAGCCATACCAACATCTGTCCCAGTCAGGACATAGCTACATGTTCCCATGGTGCCGCCAATCAACACAGGTTGGCCTGTCAACTGGTTCATGAAAAAATACCAAAACATTGGAAATGACCATAGCCTGAAGACAGCTAGCATACAGCAAACGTCAGAAAATGGACTTCCAGAACAAGAAAACCATGATACTGAGCACAGTGAACATTTAGGACACAGGAAACAGCCAGATCCATGCGCCACTCTCCTGAAACATTTGCCCTTTCACTAACACTCCCCTGTGCTTTGATAATATGCTCATTCACTAACACTCCCCTGTACACAATGCTCTGCTACCCTCAGCAGGAAGATTTTTACATCATTAAAACAGAACATGGCAGGTATGTCTACATTCATAGCTAGACATCCCACCTACAACCTGTGCCTCTGTTGTCTTATGGAAAGAGAACATTGTGGTCTTTTCATCATGCAGTCTATTTTTCACACAAAAATCTAAAAGAATCCATCCACAGGTTTTGGAGCTGCATGACAGTGAATGGTAAATGTGTCACTCACCCAGCACTTTATTCACCTGAGAGGGTGTGGGCCTCGAGCTTTCAACAAACAATGCCTGACTGTGCTTCTCACCTGATAGTCCACAGGGATCAGGGGATGGTGTGGAGGAAAAGCTCGTGTTGAACCTTTGCGGTGAACCAGGAGAGTCTTCTGACGTCCGTCAATATAATGCTCTTCCACTTTTGCAATGTTGTGTGAGACATCATAAATAACATGCATGTCTAAATCATCTGGAGTAGTCTTGAACATTTTTGCAAAAGCCTGAAAAAAAGACCAAGACAATCACACCGGTTAAAAAAAAAAAATTTAACTACACAAAAGTAAAACAGCTGAAACAAGCTGCCCAAACCACTCTGTAATATCAAACTGTAAATAAAAAAAAACGAAATAATTGAAAAAGTAGCAGTATGTTGCCCACAAAAAGTCTGTACAATAAAGCAGACACACTCATTGCTTACAGATTTTCATCTTATGATTCTAAAAGAAATACCATATCACCTGTCGAGCCAGAAAGGTCATGGAGCTACGGTTGACCCAGGCATAGTTAGCAGCTGATGCCATGCCTTTGAGGTAGTCCTGACCTTCCATGGAATTAATGAGAGCACATGCTAGCTGCCGGTCATTCACCTCAATTTTGTCACGCTTCATTGCTTTTTCCATCACCACCAAGGCATCTGCAGCATGTGCCCATGCAAAACAGTCAACTGTCCTGATTACTGGTTCCCACACAAGATACTTGAGAGGATTCTAATAATTCAACCCCAAACTACTGAAACTACTTACACTATTTTTCATGTGGATGAGTATATTAGTATATATATATATACACACACACACATTCTCTTTCTCTATCACACATCTTCCACACACACCATCATTCTCTCACAGATACATTTTTACACACATGCATGTGTTATCATGCTCACTCTCTCTCCCACACACACACATACACATTATCACACTCTCTTCCACACCTGCTCTCTCATTCTCTCTCTCTCACACACACTTTCTCATATATTTTCTCACATACACATTCTCTCACACTCTTTCACACACAGAGAGTACGAATCTTACACATGCTCTCACACAGTTTCACTTCCTATTTATTAACTTGGACTGACAGTTCCAGTTCCTTACCTGTTGCCACTTGATGACCCAGGCCTCGACTGCCACAGTGTATCATTACACACACCTGTCCTTGAAATTCTACTCCCATTTTCTTGGCAGCAAATTCATCATAGATTTCATCCACGATCTGAATCTCTGCATAATGGTTACCTGCTCCTAGGGTACCTAACTGCAAACACAAATAAATGCCATGTAGAGAGGCCCTGAGTAAATGAGATGCCCCAAACTCATATCTAATGAGGACCCAAGTAAGTGAAAGCAATAGCACAGGGTTATGACTAATTTTCTAACCAGTTGGTATGAGAATTCTGGTTGTGGAAAATATGCCCATCATCATGATTGTAGTATGCACAATTTGGCATCTAAAAAATTTAATTTCAGATGCAATTACTATAATTCAAAGTCTGGTAAATTCCAATAGCTCTGATACTCACCTGGGGAAGCCCTCTCTTTTTAGCACGACTAGAGACTTTGGATGGGTCAGCATTTAGCATGCGGCCATATTCTTCACAGTGCTCCTTGTCCTCAGCCCAGGCATAGCCTTATGATATTAAGTTTGAGCATGGCAACAGCAAGTTAAAATAGGATTTAAATAAAATTACTTTATAAGTAAAAAAATTACTTTTTTTATTTTCTCTAAAAATTTTCAAGCACAAAATGGCAGGATACCTGACTTCTATCGTTCCTTTGATAAACTTCCCAAACCTTTCCTAATATCTCCAAATAATACTAGTTGCTTTATACCCGCTAATAAAAGACCAAAAACCTTAGTAAGACTGCCAGCATGATAGGACTAGGAGTTGTAACGATTCGCGATTCAGGTGAATCTAATTAGATTCATATTATTTTTAATTCTCCTTGATGTCAGGGGAGGGAAGTCGCGTGGAGGCCGCGTCAGCTCTAATTCTTTTTACGTCATGGATGAAGTGACGTAAGTAAGCTCGACACAGCGTAACTAGGACGACGGTAGTCAATGGAGGGAGAAGCCATGCCTGAACATTGGACTCATGATTGGTCGGAATAGTCTCCAAGAAAGACTGTGAACAGGTCGTCCTAGTTACCTGGTCGCGAAGGACCTGATTGGTCAAAAGCTCTGAAGAGAACGAGTTAACTTAGGAGATCTAACGTTTCTCGGGACAGTCGAGACCAAGCAGTGAGAGAGTAAACATTGTGTGTTAACTGCCTTCAACGTTATATCCAACATTCTTCAGTGGGAGGTCATCATTTGTATTCCGAGTTGTGGTGTAGCTATTACTTCCACTGGGATATATCAGCTTCGCCGATACAAGTGATGTGGTTTTAATGTGGCTTCTAGACTCACGAACTTTGTGAAATAATTCGTCGGATATAACCTGCTGGTCCAGTCGGTCATCTCGCCAGCCCGTCTGTTAACCGTAGGAGGGGGTTGACGCTGAGGGAGTAGTGTTCTTTTACTTTGTTTCATCCACATTCATCACACAAGAATTTGCATACCTGGGCAGCAAGGTGAAAGCTGATGGTGACTGTTAACAAAAGGTCAACACCAGGATCAGCAAAGCCAACCACGCTTTTGCAAAGCTTAAGCCCATCTGGAGATCCACTGGCCTCAGTATCAACACAAAGATCAGGATCTTCAAAAGCAATGTGCTTAGTGTTCTCCTATATGGGTTAGATTGCTGGAAGACCACAGCATCCATAGAGAAAAGGCTAGAAGTGTTCAAAACCAACGATGGAATCCAGACAGCCGAAGAAAACGAGGCCGCCCAGAGGAAACTTGGAGAAGAACAGTGGAAAGGGAGATGAAAGGAAAGGGCTGGACATGGGGTCACTTGGAGCAGGTTTCAGCCGATCAACATCAGTGGCGGACTCTGGTTGAGGCCTTATGTGCAACTTGATGCATGAAGAGGAATAGATAGATAGTTCAAAACCAAGTGTTTGTGGTGATTACGAAAGACCTTCTGGCCCAACACCATCCTGAACAAAGAGCTGCAAGACAGGACTGGGATATGCACCTTGGCAGAAGAAATCCAACTGCAGCACTGGTGATGGATAGGTCACGTGTGGCACATGCCTCCAGGCTACATCCCCAAAACAGCCCTGCAATGGACACCGCAAGAAAAGAGGGAGGCCCAAAGAAACATAAAAGCCAACCATTGGGAAGGACCTTAAAAGCAAAGGTATATCACTCGAAACAACCCCCAGACCAGCAGAAGACAAAACCAGATGAAGGTCCCTTGTTGTCGCCTCAGGGAGGATTGATTAATTATTGATTATATCCACCTTGCCTAATATCTCAAAATAGCTGCTTCATACTCACCTTCTCTCAGGGACCAGTCCACCCCCATTTCTAGGGCTTCTTCCAAATTTCTGCACATAAGGTTCAAGCACTTTATAAATATATTTATATCTATTAATACCCCAAACAAGATGGAAAGACATCTTGACAATACGAAGACTAACTAAAGGAAAACAAAGGTAAATAGACAACCCAATTCAATCAGCAAACATTATTTACATTAGTAATAATATTTCTTTCATAAAAATATTTTTAAAATTTGAATCAATAGCACTCATTAATACAAAAAATATCACTCAACCAATCAGCATTCAATGACGCACATAGAAAAAGGGAAACTCGCTGAAAAAGTCAGAAAGTGTTACTGCAGCTTTAATTACAGATCAGTCAACAGGTAAGCATAGGGATAATTGAGTATATGCCAGTGATTTATACTATACAATTATAACAAGTTGGAAATATGTCAATAAAGCACTGAAAATGTGGGCTGTCATGCAACTCATGTAAAACATCTAAATATGCAAATCCATGACAAGACAGGACACACACTGTCAGATCACAGATTAGAAACATAGGCTGAAAGTTCCTGATACATGTCTTTCTGTTAATAAGAGAACAACTTGCAGACTCTTCAGATACAAGACAGAGACAGACTATTCTGATAACAACATTAGTAAGACAGCAACAAAATTAAAAAAGACAGCAGCTAAAAATTAAGAAGATTAATCTTTCTCACTGTGCTGTCATGGGGATTATGCCCTTGGAGCCAACACCAACAGGGATGTGATCAAAAAGACACTGAGCCAGCTGTTCTTTTATGGGCTGAATATCTTTCTCATGAAGGTTTGTGCGGAGCAGGCGCACACCACAGTTGATATCAAACCCAACACCGCCAGGTGAAACAACTGCTTTGGGGTTACTCATATCAAAGGCTGCAAGGTTGCCTAAAAATGAAACTCACTCTTTATCCTGGACTCTCTGGATTGCTGGCACTTCATCCTCTACCAATCACATCCTGCTAAATTAGGGAAATCCTACCGTCATGTCAGAACAATCATATTCTTCTTGCTATATCAAAGATGGCTTACTGTCATGTCAGAACCAATCAAACCACTTTGTGTCTGCAATGCACTTACTGGGCTGCACTTTATTACAGTATTTACATGTGAATGATTCCAAGCTGTCTAGGTGCATGCTATATATTGACAACTCTATACAATTATTAGAATGATAAATAATTCTTAATAAGATTCACCTCCCTGTTAAAAATCATCAAAAATATAGCACTAAACAATCATTGGAAAAAATATTTTGAAACACATTTATTACATCAACCTTTTTAGAAGGAAAAAGAGTCACTGTCACCACCACCAGACAGAATGACTAAAAGTAAGTAGCTTATCAAAACATCAAATGCCACATTCTAAATGTATCAAATGCTAATTACATAATGCACCATATGCTCTTACCAATTGCAAATCCATATCCAGAGTGGACATCAGGCAAACCAACTGATCGCTAGAAGACAAAAGTATCAGATGGTTGTACAAAATCAAATAATATGCAATATTTGCCTTTCACAAACTTGTCACCACTTCTACCTGTCTTGTAATAAAGAACCATACACGCTCATTCATATTCATGTTATTTATAAATCCTGTTTAAATGGAGTTTATACGACTGTGTTGAATTACAACATTACTTATCAAGCTTTAAGATGTGAATCATTTCTCATTAATACAAAAAATCTGCTTACCCCTACAATACCAGGCAATGCTGCTACATTAGCAATCTGCTTCATGCCTGGCAAAAAGCCTCCAAAACCTTTGGCATTACAGGATTGCTTGAGCTCATCAAACATTAGTTTCTCCAAGCGTTGATTGACATAAAAATAGCCATCAACCTATTCAAACACATATATATGTGTACACAAATGCAAGCACAATTTAGTGACTTCTTCAGTAGTCATATTTTTCCATTTTTTAGTCAGTTTGACTTAATGCGCAGTGACAAAGATGCAGACATAAAACTAAATAAATGACTGTCTACTTTGTATTTTTACAATTAACTGACCACTATAATGTACACATTATTAAAGAAGCCATAATTTGAAGTGATCAATTAAAAACTTTAAATTAGCTTGATTTCTCACTTGAGATGTTAATGGCGGATCTATCACAGCAGGCAACAATAATTAGAAAACTGAAACTTTTTTTCAGATTTTAAATAAAAGTTAAATTTTTCAAGCCTAGTATTAAATGTAACATTATACTTTACCAGGAAATAATGAGAATATACCATTGTGTTAACAATAAAAATTGTGTTGGTTCCCCAACATACACATTTCATGGTTTTAATTTTTTATTTTTGTTGTTTTTAGTAATATCTCTAGTTCTTCTTACTTTTATTAATCTTTTAATAGAAAAGATCACATACATTCATGTTTTCAACAAATCCCTTGTTGATTTTCCAGCAGACTGGTGAAATTTTCTCTATATATTTCAGTTCCTCGTTGTAAGTTCTCATTTTGGTTGATTCTTTATTTTTGTAAACTGAAATATGTAGTATCCCATATGCATGGACATATACAGGCACACATGAATACACACACATTTAACAAATGCTGATTATTGTTACTATGAAGTTAATGATAAAAGAATCTACAGTAGGTTTAACAAATGTGAAAATCCAGTTCTGTTAGTGCTGTATTTCACTGTATTTCTGCCTTTATTTGGCTACACTTACATTCCTTACTGCAAATGTGACACTCCTTTATAACAATCAATAAGCCTGTCCCAGAGATGGAAAATCTATGACTATATTTCTTTTCTGACATACTGAAAGCTGCTTTAAGTCTTACGCTCTTGCTACACTTTGGAGTACGTAAGGTGCACAGCATGAGGGGTCGTTTCTTCTGCAGAGACAATGGTCTAGTAAAAAGGACTGCAAAGTACGAGCTATTCCACTTTGAATGAGATTTTATAATACCGTAGCCGCTTTAGATTGCAAGCTAAATAGTGTGGCCAAACCATATGTTAGTCATGGTTTCTGTAAGTCCTAGCACCTATATCAGGCCCATTTCGTCTTCCATAAAAGAATACTGATATTAATAGTATCTTTTCAAATCTCTTTACCAGCTATATATATGCATACACCCCAAATTACTCCTACATTTATCCCTTAACTTTTCATTCAAACAATTACTTAAACGCAAAATAAGATTTAAAGTATGAAGAAATCCGCGTACTTTTTTTTTCCGATTTCGGCTGAATAATTTGGTGGTACATGTAAATCTATACGGCATATGTCAGTTCTGCTTCAAATTCTCATCAAAATCGCTTAACACCACCACGTAAACAACCAGATAATATCAAGAAAATAATAGAGGTAGAAAAACTGTAACAGGTTAGAATACAATAACTACAATAAAAGACGTGGACTTTCTTATTCTCAATACCTGTGGAAACAGTCTGCGTCGTCAGCTAAAATGAATAGAGTTGCTGTTCGTGGCAAGTTCAAGTATTGAGGATAATGAGAATAGAAATAAATGGAGATGATCACTTTAAAAACCATACTTCGAAATTGGTATTTACTTTAATATTAGTGGAGAGATTATTAAAGTTATCATAAAATAAAAAGCAATACTAGCAACGAGATAAACTTATTTTTTCAAGAGGTTTTAGTACTACATTTTATTTCGCTCTTACTCAGCCCAAACATCAGTTTGTCCAGTCCATGTTTCGTTGGCCTGTCGTCTCTCAGGACCAGAGAAGCATCCGCTTGGCTTGTTACGCCAGTCTTATTTTAGCCAGGAACGAGTAAAACGACGAAAGTATCAGGTTATGCTTTATTTTTTTTTTAATCACCTATCACTTTTACCGGTATTACGGATTTAAATAAATCACAGCCATTTTCTAGAATCTTACGAATTTGCAACGAAGAAAATATAATTTCACTATTTAACACTTGCTGTCAGTTTCAGCTTACCATAAAGCTGTTCATACAAAGTATTGTCTTAAAAGAACGAGTTTGGTGTTTTTTGTTTATTTATAATTATTTAGTTGGAGTCTGTCCAAGAATTCGTCCTCGGCATCATTGGATAAACGGAATAATAAGAGTGGCTAAATACGACATCAAGCTCTGTAGACATTACTGCGGGTCAAATGCGAGAAGTTGTTTTTGTTTTTGTTTTTTTTTTTGTTTTTTTTTTTTGGCGTGCCTTGTTAACCATTATTAATTTTTCATGTAACTTAGGTGAGATTTTTATTAGTTTTAACATTTTACAGGCCAAAATATAAAAAGTATTTTAACAAATACAAATTGAGAAACATTTCTTGGGCAAATTGTACATTAAATTAATTGTTTAAAGGAAAAAAGCAAATGAAATGGTAAGTTGAAGTTGATTCAGAAATACTGACATTATGAACCAACGCCATTAAAATGAACCTTTTACTTAAAGGGGTATGAAACCCATTTTTATCATTTCATGGAAAAAACCAACAGCATACCTTATACACAGTCTCTCTTGTGATCTATCTTGCTGTGTTGTATTCTAAAATGCTTGACCTTACCCTACACAAAAAGGTTATTCAGATTAGGCACAAGTCAGCCTAAGTTGGTTAAATAAGCTTCAGTTCCAACTTATGCCTAACTAAAATACATGTTTTATTTTAATTTGACTGTTATGCAACATTTCCAGGTAATCAGCTGTGATGGGAACAGATACAGAGTGTTCAGGACGATGGAACCATATCAGACGTCTATTGGAGAGAGGAGGACCATTTGCACATCCAGATTTTGAACCTAGTTCTGATGTAAGGAACATGGGAAAATGCTGCAAGTCTTAATTGCAGATTTTAAAATGTGTAATTATAAATCTATTAGTTTTCATAGCTAGTTTAATCTAATAATTTAATAATAAAGAAAATTATGTAACACATTTCACTGCTGTACAGAAGGATCAGTATGCTGTACAGAAGAAAGACCAAAATTCACATTGTACAGCAAGATGAAACATGTAGTGTGGCTAAACTTCTTGATAACTTGGAGCAGCAAAACTGTCTATAGCTTGTGTGACCTTCACAGGTTTATCCTCAGCATTCTTGATCTGTTGTTTTATAATGACTTCTCCAATGACAATTGCAGATTTAAACCTGAAATCTTTGATGGTGAAATGTGTTGCCAGGCTGCTCAGACAAATCTGGTCCTCCATTTTCTTCTATCTTCAAGATTTCTTTTTTCCCCATAATTTATGCATTTATTTTAATTGACTACTGTATTCACTCAGTTATTCTTCATATTGCATTACACTTTTTATTATTCCTGTTTCCACATGTTATACCCTTTCTTTCCTGTCTTGACTGGTTTCTTCACTTTTTCCATATAATAATTATTACTATTACTGTTAGTATCATTTGTAAAGTGTTGTGAGTTTGGTCATAACGCTGGCATCGAATTAAACACAAGCAAAAAACAAATTGGTCATAAGGCTGGAACATGGCACTATAAAAATAACCTTTATTATTATTACTACTGTATATCAGTTTTACTATATTTGTGTTTTCTGATTTTTTCCTTTATATATATAAATGTGATGTTAAAAAGTAAGATGCATGTAAAGTGGAATTGCAGCCTATGGCCAGGCTGTGTCTTTCACATTACCAAGCTAAACATCAGAAATACAAAAGTAGTTGATGGAAGTTGAAGGCTTTTGGAAACTTTAGTTCTTTCTTCCTCACACAGAACTTAACATTCATCCAAGAAACCTGTCGCATTCTCGTGATTGGTGCTGGTGGACTGGGTTGTGAATTACTAAAAAACTTGGTAAGTTACTCTTACAACCATTGGTTAAGTTATTAATATTTTATTGACAATAATTTATCTTAAATGCTTTATAATGGCAAGTTTACAAAACAGTAAATTACTAAAAAAAAAAAAAAAGGTATGCATGCTTAAGATATAAAATTCCCCCTTATTTAGGTCACAGTATAACCATCATTGCATTCTTTATTATTATATTTTAGTTTCTTTAGTATCACTCCAAGCAGTCACTGTTCTGGGAGAAGCAAAAATAATCTTATTACTATATTAATGGTGCAAATTAAAATTAAACCATTGTTAATATTCTGTATAGTCATGTAAAACTAATATTTCCTTCTACTTTGAAACTGATAGGGTGAAGTGCCTGTGTAGTCATGTAAAACATAATTTCCCTCATTTCTTAAGCTACTTTTTGTCATCAGCTTTTAATCTTTTCAACTTGGTTTTCTCATAACATAAGTTCTTTTTTTTACTGGGATGCTGTTTATTGTTTTTCCATGTTTTGCACACTGTTATGAAGGTATATGTACCTTTGTGAGAGAAAGAATTGGGAGTAAGTGAGGGAGGTTGGTCTATATTTCTTTCAGCCACTTTATTTTGGTGATTTTAACTTTCAGCCACTTCATTTTAGCTTACCTGCTAAGTTTATGCTAATGACATTATAAAGATTATATATATATATGTGTGTACATATTCATTCATGATGATAATGCTTGCAGAGTGTAGGTCCTTGTGGCTGTTGTGACCTGCCTGTCATTAAATGTATATCTGTATCTACTGACAATAGAAAATCTACATACAAACAAACATCCCTTGACATACTGATGAGAGATTACACCGATTCATTATTACTGCTTGTCAGAAAGAATAAAGAAAGCTGCTGACAAAATTCACCAGCTATGCCTGTCTTGAGCAAGCCTTAAACAGGTCCTGCATGGAGCAACCAGTTCATTCCTTCATGTTTTCTGGTTCTTCCATCATCCACCTGAACTCCTCCCCTACCCACTTTCAAGGTATACCCCAGGGATGGTTTCCAACAGTGTTGGTTGAACAAGAAAAGCTAGCACTGCTTCAGTGTTACAAAGATCAAAATGGAGAATGAGTGAAGGATCATAAAAATTATAAGTGGTGTGTATGTGCTGTGGGGTTTTTTTTTTTTTTGCAGGCTTTGCTTGGCTTCCGTGATGTCCACGTCATTGATATGGATACAATTGACGTCTCAAATCTAAATCGGCAGTTTCTTTTTCGGTGAGTTGGTGTACAGAGAGTGAGCGAGGCTAGCACTTGTTAGTTGGGGCTGGAGACGTGTGTGTGTGTGTGTACTGTATGTCTTATAATTGGTGGCATCAGATGTCACTTGAAAGTGCCATTTGTATCTTCCTTCTTCCATTTTCCTTTTGTCTTAGCTGTGCAGCACAGCAAACTTTTTTATATGTATAAGGGTTGTCTGGACTGATCAGTATGTTAAGTTTGTTGCATCAGTATAGTGAAGTGTCGGATGTGCTGTGGTTAAACAGACTGAACAGTATGGTAGATGTTGGTCAGTGCTGCTGTTTGTAGATCAGTAGGCTTAACATTGTGCATTTTACCTCAGGATATTGATTGCAATGCTCTACTTAGTGCTTAGTAGATGATGAGTCTAAGTACTCTAATATTTTAGTCAGCCAAGATTATCTCTGTTCAAAGGCCAAAAGATGTGGGAAGCTCTAAGGCTGATGTTGCAGCAAGGTTCATCAACACTCGTGTTCCAGGCTGTAAAGTGACACCGTATCCTTATCCCCTGACACTGTAGAGTGTAAGTGGGTGGATGGGTCAGTTTTTTGTTAGCATGTTCAGATCAGTGAGTGGGACTTGGACATAGTCAGACTTTCTTTCCATGTTCAAACATATTTTACTAAAGCTGGACCTGTTCTTAACCTGCCCTAGACATCATGCCAAGATTCAGGATTTTGATGAGTCATTCTACAGAGGTACGTTATCACTCCCTTCTGTTTTAATTGATTCGTTCTTGCTTTTTTTTTTTCCTCAAGAAAGTGGCTTGCTGTGGCATGTGATCCCCCAGCTAGTTTAGGTCAGTACAGATTATGCAAGATTGTGATCATTCTCTTAGGGATGGCTAGTCCATACAGATTATGTAAGATCACAAACATTCTCTGATGGATGCCTAGTCAGGTGCTATTGGCGCAATACCAAGCATAATAATTTGTAAGAAGCATTTTTTTTTTTTTGGTGGGGATGCATGCTCAGTGGGCTGCATAAAAAAAGGCCAAAAACAAACCGACAACAATGTAAGAAGCACAAGTATTGACAAAGAGATGGCACCACCACCTTTTCTTAATGTCAATTTTGTTTGGTCAAATTTATGCTATAATTACAGCTTGATTTTAGTGGGATTGTGCTGTTAAAGTATTTTTGTTTGCATCCTAAAGACTGGCTTATCTCTATCATCAGTAGATGCAGGGAACATAATACCAGGGCTTCTGCTTACGCAAAAAATTGCGTACAGTACGCATTAAAAGTTCGGAGGACCCCTTCAATTTTCATCAATGGGGTCCCCTCCAAAGTGGGGCGAAGAACAGGGACCCCTTAAAAATCTGAAGAAGGGGTCTTTGGGACCCCAAAGAATTTAGCCTTAGCAGAAGTCCTGATAATACTCTTGACAGTTCTTTCCCAGCTTGGATTGTTTAGGAAAAATTTATAAATTGCACAGTAAAGATTGTCATAATGGTCATTGTAAATTATTTCCCATGGGGTTTCCTCTGTGGATGTCAAGGGAGGTAAGTGTACAGCCCTACTAACGTTGTCTTCAGAGTATGTTGTTTTTATCATATACAGGGTTCCATATAGTGGTGTGTGGATTGGACTCAATTGTGGCGCGGCGATGGATCAATGGAATGCTGGTAGGCAGTTTCTACATTAAATATTCAGTTTCATGTTTACATTATATAATGAGGTCCTACCATACACCTACATTTTGTGAATTCACTTATATGATCATCGTCTGAAAAACTTCTAAATATTTTAAAAAGTGAATTCCAATTTTGCACTAAATCTACCATTTTAATGAATGTTATATTTTGCTGCATGTGACCCCATTACATGGCATCTCACTGTGAGATCTCACTGTGAGATGCTTTTGCATAAATAGTTGCTTTGTTTATGACTCATTGCGACTCTTTCTGATAGTTGTGTTTCTGTGTTCCGTCTTAATCAGGAAAAAGACAAATTGATGCTAATATTACCGCTTTATTTACTAGTCTCTTGTTGAATCTTTTTTTTTAATTAGAAAATATGTGATAAGTATGTGTGTAAAGGAAGCATTATAGAAATGTGGGGCATACTATTAAACACACAGTTAAGTTTACACAAAAAATGTTAGTATGTGTTGATCATGTGTGCAGGGCCTTACTGTATAAACTTACATGTACTTATCCTGTGACCTTAATGTAGTAATTATTCTTTTGAAGGCATGTGACTTTTTAACATGGAGTGTTGACGTTATACAGAGTTCACTTTGGACTTCTATTGATGACGTGCAGAGTGATGACAAGTTCACTGATTTTGACCAATTTTTAGTGATGGCAATATACCTTCTTCTTCTTGTTCTTGATCCTATTCGCCCCCAGTGGAGCATAGGGCCGCAACCACACCCCGCCATCGGACCCGGTTCTGGGCATCCCTTTCCAGTTGCGACCATGTCATGCCAGATGTCTCCGCCTCTCTGTGGACTGATCTCCATATCTGGATGACAATATATAGTATATAGAAATTCCATGTGAGCACTGCTGTTGACTGACTTTTAGCGATGACTTTATATTGTAATATCATGCTTGTACTACTAGGGATTTTAATGGTGATATCTTTGAGCAGTTCAGCCTGCTGAAGTACGAGAATGGTGAGGTGGATCAGACCAGTGTAATCCCCTTGGTGGATGGCGGAACTGAAGGTCTCAAAGGCAATGCTCGTGTCATTCTGCCTGGCATCACAGCCTGCATAGAGTGCACACTAGACCTTTATCCACCTCAGGTAAAGATGCGATGTTGCTGCAGTTACAAAGTGAGACTGCAAGCCTTTTTCCAGTAATGTGGACTGTTATATTGTAGACCTATTCCCTGCTCCAGGGGGTGTGATTCACCTTACATCTTCACACACTTTCACATGATTTTTTTTTTTTTTTTAATTAAACCTGCATGGGCCAAGAAAAGCTGTTTCCTTACTTTTTATAGGTAGTTCTGGCTTTGGGGAGGAGATGTTAATCTATTTAGATGCAGAAATTTATCCCCCAGTCAGTAGCAAAATGTTTTATGCTCTCTAGAATGTATCTGCATTTTTTTCATCTGTTTTTGTAAGATTAACTTCCCGTTGTGTACCATTGCACATACGCCACGTCTTCCAGAGCACTGCATTGAGTATGCCCGCATTTTACTATGGCCGAAAGAAGAGCCATTTGGAGGTAAGTAAGCAGTTATCAGCTAGCACTTGCAGTGTATTTAGAAATTTTAATTAAGTATGTATTTTCTTCATTTTGTTCACAAGCTTTTAGGCAAGCTGCATAAAATTTAAAATGAATGCCTTTTATAAGTTAAAAAGCTGAAATACACAACTTTTTTATTGATTTGTTTTGATCTCCCTAACCCCTAGGCTGATAGACATGACAAGAATGAGACATGAACACCATAGGAGGAGGGAAGGATAAACAACAGTACTGATGACTGATAAAAGAGGACTAATTAAATACAAATATAGACAAAGAGGTTTTGCTTTTACTGTTGTCTTTTAATAACATTCTCTGACTTCACAGAATTAAGTAGGTTCTTATTAAGAAGTGCTGAGAAAACAACAGACATGGAGAATGCTGACAATGTGTTTCTTTTGAGATGCTTTTTAAAGTACAGGGTTCTAAGATTATTTACCTCATATATCAATATGTGTGCACAAACAGCTGGTGTGGCCATTGATGGTGACAATCCGTTGCATGTCAGTTGGATCATGAAAAAGGCAGAGGAGAGAGCAGAAGAGTATGGAATAACTGGCATCACATACCGACTTACTCAAGGTACCTGAATAGGATCATAGTGATAGAATTAGATTGAGCACAGTATCATCGTAATAGGAAAAGACTTAGCATAGCATAATAGTAAATGAATAAGATTTAACCACTTATGGTGTTAGAATGTGCCCTCCCACTTCTGGAGATATTGCCATTATTTACGTGTTTCTTTTCTTCTGATATATTAATTTTTTCATTGTGTTAAAAGTGGCTCGTGGATATCATTCCTACAGCCTCAGACCCTAATAATCTTTATAGCTCTGCTGTCTTATGGCCATTGCTTCTAAATTTTATTTGAAGGTCGGGTGGAATATGAGCAGAGTTTATTGAAGTTTTATCACAGTCTGGGTTTTCTTTTTTATGATCAATAATTGAGACATAATAGCAAAACTGTTTGGCTCTAAACAGGTGTGGTGAAGAGAATTATACCAGCTGTAGCATCTACCAATGCTGTGATTGCAGGTAGGCTGATGACTTTGACTTTGCTTATATGAGCTGTAGTTACTTATATATTTCAAATGTCTGAAGTGAGTCGAAGGGGAGATTTAGTCTTTAACAACTAAGCCAAGAGAAGCCTGCTAGTAACCTGTCTTGTGCGACTTTGGTGCTTGACAAATCAGGTCCTAGATATTTAATGCCATTTCTCAACATCATTGGTTGATATCATTTCTTTAAGATCTGGGCCATAAGGCAGGCTGGCTATACCTGAGATATCATTTCTTTCAGTTCTACATGCCATCATTTCTGAACGTTTTCTGCTTATCTATGGCCATTTTGTTCTTGTTTCTCCCTGAGCTATTACCTGTATCATTGTCTATGAAGACCTGCAGATATTGGGAAGAAAGGGATGATCAAAGGCATCCTAAACCACCTCAAGATCATTGCCGAGGAACTGTTAGAAGAAAAACAGACCAGTTGCAGACCAATCAGGAGCACAATTGTGAACAGGTCTTCAACTGTTGCATCCTGATAAAGCCCCTGTAATATCAGTGTGATCTCTTCTTTGTATATCAGCTTTGACAGTCTTTCACAAAGTGTTATGGCATGTTTTGAAAAAGTTCAAGAGTGCCATCCTGGTTGGTCACTAAAACCCCTTCTGGCAAGAGTGATGCAGCACAAGCATGTCTAGTCTGGCTGTGTGATCCAGCACAACACTCTCACCATCCTGTAGGAGGGTGTTCAGTGGCAAGAAAGAGTAAGAAACCAAACAGCTGACAAAGATATAGGAATCGACTGCTATGTTATGCATTGTCTAAACATGGTCCTTTCTGTAAGCTTAAAAATTTTAGTTCTAGTACTAAAACTATAGCCCATTTTTGTGAAACCTTTAAAGTGGTTTGCTAGAATTTGTTTACCCATTGCTGTTTCAGCGGCTTGTGCTACAGAGGTCTTCAAGCTGGCCACAAGGTAGTCTTGGTGATTCTTACATTTCTTTTCACTAATTTTTAGCCCTGAGAACAGTAGTTATAGTATTGTTTTTACTACCTATAACGACCCTTTCCCACCAAATCAATTCAGTTGTTCATCATGTAAATATCTGTGACATAAGGATTTGTAAATGTCCAGTGTCTGAAAGCTATTATAAAAATTGGATTCAGTTCCCTTTATGTTAGTCTTGAAGAGAAGCATCTCCTTCAAGACTGTAGTTTGTTGTTTGCATGCTTTAATTATGAATTCACATAGATATCTTACCATAGCTCAAAGAAAAATGCAGCTTTCCAAAAGTTTCCTGACCAGAAGTATTTTTCCTACCAGACTAAAGGTCAAACCTACTCCTGTAGTCTTTATGTAGTCACCTGTCTGCTTGCCTGCTTCTGTACAGAAGCTGATTTCTATATTGGACTGCTGTTGAGTGTGCTTGACCTCATGTGTTTTCCACAACAGTTGTTGTCAGCCGCTGAACAACTACATGAACTTCAACGACATAGAGGGTGTATACACGTACACATTTGAGGCACATAAACGGGTAAGTTTACACGAGGTGTGAACTTCTCTCTGATACAATACAACCTGTTCTTTTTTCATCTCTGTGTAATGGTCATATGGGCATCATGAAATTGTTTTGATGAAAAAGTACATGTAACATCTTACAGCTCAACATGCACTCAGGAAAAGGACGCAGGATTGTTCTGATGGAAATCTGCCTTGGTCACTTTTACAACCCTTACAGGATTGTTCTGATGAAAAACTGCATACAGTTTTTGACAGTTCTACGTAATAATAATAATGGGTATTTGTAATGCACAGCACCATGACCAAGATCGCACTTGCTGTGCAGGCCAGCAATGATAAATGAACAGATAGTGGATGGTGAGATATGTACAGGCACAGAACGTAAAGCAGTGGATGAAGGATACTGTAAACAGTTGGAGCCATACTTGATGGTTAACATGACAGACAGTATTCCAAGAGAGTTAATGGTAGTATTTCAGAGATAGTACTTTGTGGGAAAAAAATGTGCAAAAGCTTCCTCTGTCTTCTTCACCAACATGAAATTAACACCACATTTCTTTTTTATTTTTATTTTTTTTTTTTAGGGTTTCCTGTTTGTGTTATTGAAATCCTTTTCTATCTCTCACATAGGAGAAAACTGTGTTCTATTCACTAAATTTGTGGTAATGTTATCGAGGGAGAGGCAGAAAAACTACAGCGCTGGAGGGATCATTTTGAGTCAGTACTGAACAGACCAGATCCCCCAGAGCCAGCAGCTATAGACCTCGACATCTGCACAGACCCGCCAAGCTTGGAAGAAGTGACAGCTGCAGTCAAGAAAATGAAGAGCTGCAAGGCACCAAGGGCAGATGGAATTACAGCAGAGATGTTGAAAGCAGATGTGAATGTGACAGCTCCCATACTGACTGAAATCTTCAGGCAAATTTGGGAATCAGGGCAGCTCCTTGCTGCGTGGAAGACAGGGCTCATCTTCAAATTACCCAAGAAAGGAGATCTTGGTGACTGCAATAATTGGAGGGGTATAACACTACTCTCCCTCACCAGCAAGGTCTTCAGCAAGATTGTTTTGTCAAGACTGACGACAACTCTTGAGAAAGACCCCCGACCACAGCAAGCAGGATTTCGTCCTGGACGATCCTGCTCCGAACACATCTTCATTCTGCGACAGATTCTGGAGCAGAGCAACGAGTGGAACACACCACTGTACATCAATTTCATAGACCTGGAGAAGGCTTTTGACAGCATTCACCGAGAGTCTTTATGGAAGATCCTGAGGCATTACGGAGTCCCTGCAAAACTTGTTCAGGTCATTGCAATGCTGTACAGTGACTTCAAATCCCAGGTTGTCTGTGACATGGAGCTCACAGACCCCGTCAACGTCAGTACTGGGGTGAAGCAGAGCTGCATTCTGTCGCCGTTCCTCTTCATCCTGGCCATGGACTGGATCATGAAGACTTCCACCGACAGTGAGAAGAGAGGGATCAAGTGGTCCATGACTATGACAGCAACAACAACGCTATGACTTGGACTTTGCTGATGACATTGCCCTGTTGTCGCATCGCCACCAAGACATGCAAGAAAAAACAAATGCCTTCTCAGAAACAGCTGGAAACCTTGGCTTGAAGGTCAGTGCAAGGAAAACGAAAAGTATGAGAGTGAACGCCAGAGTCCAAGACAGCATCAAACTAAATGGAGAAGAGATTGAGGAAGTTGACAGTTTCACCTATCTTGGGTCCAAAATGTCAAACACGGGGGATGTGGAGGTGGAGATTCGAGCCCGATTGGCAAAAGCCAGCCACGCCTTCGCCTCACTCAGGAGCACATGGAAGGCAAACATCAGTAAGAAGATCAAGCTGAGAATCTTCCAGTCAACTGTGATCAGCACCCTCCTTTACGGATCAGAATCTTCGAAGATGACTAAATCCATCTGTAAGAGACTTGACGTCTTCCAAAACAGATGCCTCAGGCGCCTACTTAACATCTTTTGGCCAAATAAGATCACCAACGAAGAACTCCACCAAAGGGCTGACACAAGTTCAACGAAGGCGTTGGCGATGGATTGGACATGTGCTCCACCAGCAGACAGCAGACCTCTCCAGAGTCGCCCTGCGATGGACTCCAGACGGCCGAAGAAAAAGAGGCCACCCAAAGGAAACTTGGAGGCGAACAGTGGAAAGGGAGATGAAAGGAAATGGCTGGACATGGGGTCACCTAAAGAGGGTTTCAGCCGATCGACATCAGTGGCGGACTCTGGTCGAGGCCTTATGTGCAACCTGATGCACGAAGAGGACAAGAAGAAGATTCACTAAATTTTCTGAAAGTAAAACTTTATCCATGCAGCAAATATTTTATGGACAAATGGATGACCATCTTTGGTAATAAGCACATTTATATGTCACCTTTATTCTGCCCTAGCAGGACTCAAAGTGCTTTACAGTAATAAGAGTGTACTTGTATAGAGTGCTTCCCTGTCAACAAGACGAGCTCAGTGCACTGCACAGGAAGATCAAATAACAGTCCAATGAAGAAACAAAAGACAAAAATAAAGCAGTTATGCGACAACTGCACACAGTGTAGCAAATAGCCAGTTTCTCTTAGGAAGAATAGACGATTAAGCCAGGTGGAGATCAGCTTATGGGAAAAAAGTCATCTTCAGCCAGTTAGCAAAAGGGAAATCACCCCAATCAATGGTGTCAGAATATGGATATAAAATATGATCTTTTATTGTACGATTTTTTCATTGAGGCATCCTGGTAAAGAAGTTCAAGCAGAACTAAACTATTAAATCATGTAAACAAGTGTTTACAAAGCGAATTTCCTAGAGGCATAACAACCGTAGAAGTAAATAGTACAAATCATAGACTGCTAAAAAAAAAGTAGCCAAATATGGACACCTTTAGTCAACAAAAGCTTTGATCTTGTATGTCCATTTCTTAAGGAACAAGGCAGAAAGCCACAGACAATCTATGCTATGATACTTTGATATTAGATACTGTTTTCAACAGCTTCCCATGGAGTAGGACTTTTAAACTTTTGTTAGAACTGGCATGAAACTATCACAAATGCTATGTATTGTGTCATAAGAGGACAAAGTTTTCATTGCAAATAATATGTGACAAGAGTGATTTTGAAGAGTTGCTATAAAGTTTTATTTTAAAAATAATCTATTGACCAGAAAAAAGGGACGGCACATTGTAATGCTTACATGTAGAGAACATACCATGCAAAAAACTTCTGCTTTGTAAAATGCAGAACAGGGTTCTGAGTTACCTAATCATTTACTGGCAACGGATGCTCATGTGCATGAGTCATTTTCAGGAGGATTGTCTAGGATGTAGTCTTCAGCCCCAAGCACTGTGCTTCTGCGAGGAGGACAAGCTACAGGATGTCATCACATACTTAACAGAGAGCACTGTCTAGTAAGATGTTCTCGATAATAATTAATAAATATTTTATTTTATTGTTATTAAAGAGAGAGCACTATCTAGTGAGTTGTGATTGATAATAGCATTAATATTAATAAATATTTTACTTTCTTAGGAGAGAGCACTGTCTGGTGAGTTGTGATTAATAATAATAATTTTACCATTATTTTTTAACAGAGCTCTGTCTTATAAGATGTGCTTAATAATAATAATACAGTCGGACCTCGCTAAGTCAAACTAAAAGAGGAGCCCCCACCACCAAAAAAAAAATCAACTTACGGAGTTTTTGAGTTGGGGAAAATGGTGTGATTGGCATGGGTTAATCAAGGACAGTATTTTTCCTATTTTATTATAACCATTTATTGTCGTTTTATTTGTATACATGTAGGTTACATACCATTTTATGTATCTACAATATGTACTATCGAACAGTGCAATGAAACATCTTGCCTTTAGAGAAAAAAGTCTGTTAACTTTGTTTGGTATCTCGCTTGACAATCTCATCAAGGACCGAAGCACATTTTCCTCAAGATCTGGCGTAGATTCCAAAAGGTCTTCACTGTGTGTCAGTAGCCTGCCTTGCGGCTTTTCGACTTGAGGGACTGGCTGAGTATAAACATTGTTGCCATCTTCTTCCTCATCCCCACTCTCTTTTTTCGTTTTATTCCTTGTTTGCTACCTCAACAATAATACCAGCGTCCATTAGCTCTCCACAAACATTCACCGCACTGTCAACTTCGACAAAGTCTTTAAAGGACACATTGGCGCCAGTAGTCCTAATAAGAGACTGACAAAGTTGAAAGTAAAATGTGTTAAAAAGGTCTTTCTTGAGACTATATAGAAATGTTAGATGCCACCCAGTTAGTTATGACTCGAGTCAGAGCCCGGAAAGGATGCTGATGAGTTCCCCTTCTTCCAGCCACTCCTTTTTTTTTTTTTTTTTGTCCAGATCATTTTTGGTCTTAAAATAGACGTCCTACCTGCAGAGAGTCACTTAATCCTGTCTGGAATGCATTAATATAAGAATTTGTGTCCATTTTCTTGGTTTTCCGGAACACGTGTAGCCCCAAAATAGCCTAAAGGCCTAAGAAAATTTGACTAACAGAAGTTGGGAGCCAAAAAGTCTTTGATTTGAGATCTAAAATACATTGGTCTTGTGGGAATTTAGCTGGGGACTAACAAGTAATTCGACATAGGGAGGTTTTCGAGATAGGGAAGGTCAACTTAGTGAGGTCCAACTATTTTATTTTCATTATTTTTACTTACCACTGTCTAGTGAGATGTGCTTAATAATAATAAATATTTTATTATTATTACTTACCAGAGCACTATCTGGTGAGAAATGCTTAATATTTTATTATTATGACTTAACAGAGAGCACTCAAGTAAAATGGGCTTAGTAATAATAATTATTATTAACAGAGAACACCATCTGTGCTTTGTGTCATCTTGTTACTTTAGCCATGTTTATAATCAGGCTCTTAAAGCATTTTTCTTTTAAACTTTTTTTTTTTAAGTTTTGTTTAGCAAAATATTTACCATAGGCATTTCCTGCTACTCATGCTAAATCTTGTATTTGGTAGATAACTCCAAAAGTACCAGCATTTTTCTTCCCATTTAAAATTCCTGAAGAGGTAGATGACTGCTAAATATCTGCCGCTTAAGACTGGTGTACCATTCTTTGTTGACAGCCAGATGAAATCCCCAGGCATTACTACGTCCATAGATGGCAAAAACCGCACCTTGTATATGCAGACAGTAAAATCCATTGAAGAGAAAACACGTGGTAACCTAAAGAAGACACTAAAAGGTTTGTATTCTTTTCTGGGTGCGAGGCCAGCAGTTCTGTGACGTAGATTTGTCTGCATGATGTACATATAGATGTGTGTGTTTTGTACATATAGACATGTTCTGTACCTTATTTAGACTCATGTGCATTGTTACATAGATGCATGGTTTGTACATCATGCTGTAGGCTCGTGTGCATTGTGTACATTTTGTTATTATCAGCATTATATGGATGTATTATGTTTTATACAAACCATGTATTATGTTTTATACAGACTGCTTCCAGTTTTGTTTTTGTTTTTTGGAGAAATGTTCATTTCAAAGACGAGGGCAAGAGATCAACATGGCAGGACTCTTAATATAGCAAGCCAAAATACTTAAGCGACAGATGGACAAAACTATAAAACTTAATCATCATTTTTCATCACCTTATTTTATCTATATTTATATCTCTGTGGTTTTTATTTAGTTGTTCTTGTGTCCCAGAATTGGGTCTAACCAGTGGTCAGGAGCTGTACGTAGCTGACATCACAACACCTAGTTCCTTGATATTCCGTCTGGCACTTAGCACTTCTATGGACACCAGTGCTGAGAATTCACTAAGTGCTGCCAACTAAGAGAATAGGGTGGTGACTGTTGATGGAAGTTTGGAGATGAATTCTGTTTACATATATATATAAAAAAAAAAAAAAAAAACCAGCAAAATTAGAGCATTGGTGAGCTGTTGTGGATGGGAATGCTGTGTTTTGCAAGCTTTGTATGAACAGATGGTGGCTGATTGCCCCTGATGTCTGATCATAAAGTCAACACTGTACTAAATGTCAGAAACAGCTATTTTACATCTGACATAGGGTTCGCATCACCCGTCAAGCTAAGGAAATCTCTTCCTGAATCTTGTGATTTCTCTGAACCAAGTCAGTTGTGTGAAAGGATGGAGCATCAAAGCCAAAGCAAATTGTTTCGCAGAGTTATTACAAACCTGCATCTGAATTGTCAGATTGAAACTATGTTCCACTTTGCTTATAGTTAACTATTCCTAAACATTTTTTATGTGACTATGTTCATTAAATGAAGGACATATTTCATGTTCATATTTTTCATAAATTGGTGTGTATCACACCTATGTTTGCATTGATGTGCACATTTTCATATGCAACAGACAGTGGCAAATAGCTAACAATTACAGGATGGACTTTGCAGCAGCATGTGGTCACATATTGTTTACAATGAACACAAGCATAGACAAGATAGAAGAGCTCAGATTTCTCTTGTCTTTTCTTTTTCACCTAGCATTTACTATTGTCTAGCAAGAGTTAATTTTCACTTCGTTTCAAAAGAATTGACTATATATCCATCGTGTCACCAAACATCACATGCAGATTTGTTTCTGACCAGTGGGCAGGTACATAGTACAATACAAGCTGTCTCTCGCCTTAACCCTTTGAGCTCTCACCACTTTACTGGTGCTAAAGAGAAATGACTTATTGCCTAGCCACTGGTACAATAGTGTGTAACACTTGTGTTTTGCACCTTGTTTAAACGTAATTTTTTTTTAACCGCCAATCAGAGAAGCCATACCATTCTGACATCAGTAAATTTAGTGCAGTGTGGCTGCTCCCTTTCACTGTGTTTTGGATAATATTAGATCAATTTTTTTTTTTTTTTTTTATAGCATGCAGTGTACAGAGCCTCACCCTGGCCCATCGGGGGTGAAAACATGCACAAAATTAAGTGTATACAACGCAGCAAATAATATGCTGGATGAGTTGTCAGAAGTAGAGTATGATAATGATTCTATCTCACTGACAGTAATTTGAATCGGATGATTCGGCCACAGACATTCATTTTGAAAATGAACCACAGTCTGCGCAGTCAAAATTTTAGCCCAGGAGCTCGGGCAGAAGGCTCAAAATTACTCAAAGGGTTAAATGCTTATAAAATAGCAGCACGGCAGTTCAGCTAATCTTTAGCCATTCAGCTAGTATTACACTGTACACCCAGATCAAAATGCTGTTATTCAGTTGCTCTTCTTTTAAAGGATTTTAGTCTCTCCCCTCTGGTCTGACATTGCTGGATGTCATTATCTCTGTATCCTGTTAGTAGATATTCCTCCCAATTTTTTTTTTAACCTATTGTATAATTATAAAAGCATCGATAAGTTGTGTGTTGGTCACTTTGATGGATAAACAACATTTGGATGTGCTGTGCTTCGCAAGACTCCTGCAAGAGAATGATGGTGTTGCGCTCTCTGTTCACGACCCTTGTCAGAGCATGTGCCTCATGCCTGGCTACTTGGGAGTAACTTTACAGTATTCTGAATAAACCTATACCTCAATAAATGCAGATATCAAATACAAAAGTTTTGGCATCAGCTAAACATAAGCTCTCACAGGTTAGGTACTTCATAACACTTATGTAGTATAAGCCCAAGCCCAATCTTGTGCATATTATTAAGGCAGTTTGATATAAGAGCACAATTTTTTACATTTCCAGAAAGGTACAATCATTTTGTTTATTGAAGTTGCTGCTCATCCACTAGTGACAATTGTCCCAGTGTATCCTTCACTGCCTGTACAATTTTCTTTTGATAAAACAAAATTTACTTTTAAATACTTAAAACACTTAACAATTTAAAGGAATATTAAGTTCACATTACATGCATTGCACTAAGGGTAGACAGCACAAAAGCAGCAGTGTTGAGCCTTGTCTTTCCAAGATCCAGCATCTGCCAGATTAATGTTGGCCTAAAGCTTGAACGCTGCTTTCTACAAAATCAACTCGTCCGGCCAGTGACATTGATCAGATGCACATAAGGTAACAATACACTTCTTACATTTGAACAAGTGCTCATACCCATCAGCATGCATCCAGGTCACACCAGCTATAGAAGGAAGGGTGCCACACAGACCTACTACAATTGTCATATCACCTAGACAGTAACAGCACCCGACAAAGCACTGTGGAGAGTGACTAAAATTATGAACAAATATTTGCCTTGACATATACAAGGTATGTGTGAGAAAGCAAGTGAAATGTAAATAATAGCCTGCAGAATTCAAATCTCTGGGATGTTGACTACCAGTCTACAAGTCCCTAACTTCATGCCTCTACACCATTATGTACATCGAGCTCTATCAGCTCAGAACCGTGACATTCTGGGCAGGTTGAACACACGGTTTCGGCGAGGTCCGAATGCTGACCTGGCCAATTGCCCGAACCCAAGTGCCTCATCACAATGCTGCCCAAAACCTGGTGGCTGGTCAGGGGGTGGACCAAATCCAAATGGATCATCGAAGCGAGGGTGAGGTATAAATGGCATCCTACTGCCTAGTCGGCCAAAGAGAGGATGTGGAATACCTGGAAAAAAATGATGCAACTTGAGTTGTGAAGATATGAACAAAAGGTACAGACTGGCTTTGCAGGGAAGGGACGGTGCTATTGGCAACAACCTTACAAGTATATCATGTTCATAAAGGTACATGCTTAACTGATGTAATATAAACAGAATGATGGAAACAAAAGGCCCTATAAGGAAAAGGGAGTTTCATGACTGGGAAGTCGGATGTTGCAGCCCTCATATTAGGACCAGCTTTTGTCAGTGTCCCATCGCTCTTGCTGCCTTCCCCAACATTCTTTGATGTCAGGTGTCTACATCTGGGTACCTGGGGTAGTATGCTGGGACACAAGGATATCAAACAGGCTAGTGTGCACTTTCAGTTTTGAACTGATCGTCTGATCAATAGGCTTTCCACTCCCCAAGTTTTGTTTCAGACTGATCCTCTGATCAGTAGGCTTTCCACTCCTCAAGTTCTAAAAACATGGTTGTAGCACTTCTGATAACCACCCAACAATTTTTCTTCATGCATTTGAGTCCTAACTATGCTCCTCTGTAAATTTTAAAACCTTTCCACAAGATTACCATACAGTTGTATTGCAAAGTGCATCCTGCTGTGCAAGAATAATTACATAAAAGAAGAAAGCCTTTGTCTGCCCAGAAATTATTCTGCCATGAATTATTTTAATAACAAAAATAACTAACCATCAGGGTTTTATTGCATTGAAAAATATGTACATTCAGTCTAACATCATGATGTAGACAGCTTTCATTTGTTCACATATACATCACTGGTAATATTTTTAATTCCCTACAGATTTCTTCTATGTATATTTGACTTATTTTTGCAACCTTGTATACGTAAAGATTTAATTTTGGGGGAGAGTCTTGTGACCCAAAATAAAAGGTTTCTCCATTCCACCCACTTCTCTGACTCAGATTTATTACAGTTACCGTAACTGTATCCTTATTTACACAAGTAAGCAAATACCCTATACTTACCAGAAGAGTATTCAGGATTAAGGTCATAGTCACCCCCTATGATCCCCTCAGCATAAGGTGGTGGCACAAGTGGAGTGAAGGGCACTGGATAAGGACCCACCCAGTATGGCCGGATTGGATGTGTTCGTGTCATGGCCCTTGACCGCTGAAGTCTTTCTCGCCATTTTTGCTTAAAGAGCTGCGCAGAAGATAAAAGTGTAGATGTCTAACTGGTTAATATCAATATGGAGTATGTGGATAACCTGAAACACTAGATCATAAGGACTGGAAAGATTATTATTCATGCATCCGGTCCTGAAATGCTTTATAAAAGTCTCTATTATATCCATTCATACAGATGGTGGCATGCAACACCAATAGCCCACGTGGCAAAGATGCTGATACTTACAGTATACCAGTCGTTGGCCAGACTAGTGGTACCTTCAGCTGAAAATAAGAACAATTTCTGAAGACCACATATCCATATAACAATGTGCAAGACAAAATGAGATAGATTAGATGCTTGAAAGCTGCGCGCATGACAAAAATACTGATATTTTGATGCCTCAAGCTAAAATGTACACATTTTGTTAGAAATGTGGGTTACCACCTTTTTTTTTTTTTTTTTTTTTAAAGAAGCATGGATTGTCACCCTTGGCTGTATGCTATTAGGAACGAATGATAGTAAGCATAAAGTATGAAAGAAAGTATGACAAAAACGAAGTGTTCATGTGAACTCGGTTTTTGTCATTCCCAAGCAAGTCGCTGAAGTAGAAAGATACAGTGAGAGAATAATATGAAATCTTAATATTTGGTTGGAAATTTTGTAATTGTAAAGAAGTCTGTAGCTCTATACCGTTGCATTGTGATTGTAATGACTTTTATATATATATATATTTTGAAAACAGAGCACACCTCCCATTTCAATTGCCCATTGGGACAAATAAAGTTGGTTATTGGATATTGGTCTTGTTTTTTTTCTTGTTGTAACAAAGAGAAGAAGTTACATTTGATAAGAGTACTCACTGAATAGTAAGGATTCCAGGAACTACTTGAGGACACAAAGAGGATTATAAAAGTTGTAATATCACCCTTATCAGTACATTGCTTGTACATAAGTGTGATCTTTTATTATTCAAGAAACTGTAGACTTTGGAGATTTGAATTCGTATGGAATAGGAGGATGAACTTTTGTATGTAGAAGTTCTATGACTTAAAGGTTGAGAGTAGCTTATGTGACTGATGTGTTATACATGATCGGTTGTTATTAGAGAAGTATTTATTAGAGTAACTTAGGTGATTGACGTGTTTACATTTGTTGTTATCAGAGAGGTATTCATTTGAGTTTCTTGTGTGCTCTTAGAAAAGTTCCAGCCTTTCCCCTAAAAGATATTCAAAGCTCCCGATTAACAGAAAAAGTAAAGGCCATGTAGAGGTCTTGGTAATTTGTTGTGAGAAAGAACACATGTGGGACACAATGTTTGTTTGTGTCCTTAGTCTGTGGAGTGTCCAGGGACACATTTAAAAAGACTCTGGTTCAAAAAAACTATTTTAAAAATCTTTCACTGCATGATAGGGAACTGGGGATAAAAGTGACTGATGACCAGAAAATCCAGGTAAGGTATAGGAGCTAATATTCTTAACCGATTTAGCAAAAAAAAAATCTTTGAGTTAAAAGAAATGTGGGGAAAAAGCTATTATAAAATTGTCAATATTCTCCTCTCACTGACAGAGCAGTCGTCTCCTTTTTACCTTCATGCATGCCCTGGCCTTATTGTGGCAGAGTGCATGCAATCACAATCATTCATTTGAAATCATACGCTGGTCAGCCACCCACCTGGACGGCCAAATTCCCTGAGGTACAGTCGACGCCAAAGCCAGGGGTCGCAATACATGCTGGCAAACAACTGACACACCTGCCCCATTCGCACCAAACTGCAGGCAGGCAGGTAGCTCAGTACCTTCAGCTGCCACAAAGACAATGGATATTGTCAATCATTCCGCTGCCACAAGGTATAAACAGTAGCAACAAATATCAATCACAAAGCTGCCAAAAAGACAACAAATATTGTCAATCATTCAGCTGCCACAGAGTACAAACATCAGAAATACTGCCAATCATTCAGCTGCCACACAGACAACAGAGCAATCATTCAGCTGTTGCAAAGTATGAACATTAGAAACAGATATTGTCAATCATTCAGTTGCCACAATGTATGAACATTAGAAAAGAAGAAAGTTTGCTTGGTCACCCAATCAACTGTCTGACTTACATATCTACATATCCATCATGTCTTCCTACAAACATAACATCTTAGGTTACCTTGAGTTCATGTGATAAACACAGCAGTCCAAGACTGACTGGATAGCCACACTCTGCAACAAACATCACATACCTGCACTTCACAATCAATAGTAGCACATACGGGCTTTCTATATATGATGTATAGCATTCATATATACAGTAACAGTGCATAGACAAACGCACATTCAGAAATATTGCAACATGTATTTGGTGCAGAGGTAGTGTTGCTGTGTGCTGTTCTATGCCAGTGATGTCTAGAAGGGTCCTATAAGCAAACTTTTGAAAACATGACTGGGTGACAAAACTTTTAGCTATAGGTGTATGTTCTTATCAAAATGTTGCTTGTAATAGCTGTATATTATCAAAATGTTGTTTGTTTGTTACAGTTGTATTTTTTTTGGTCAGAATGCCATGTTTTGGATCCTGGATATAACTATATGACACATTACTCACAATCATGGATATAACCCTATACAGCACTTTACTCACAATCCAGCTAAACCTATGAAGGACCTCACATATCAAATAAACTGATTGTGTCTGTGGGTGAGTATGAAGGAAGGGCTTGGTTACCAAAAGTCACCAATACCAATTAATGAACTTTCTGCTAACCTGGCCAGCAATGGTTAACAGACCATGTCTTTTATGAGGCATGACAGGCCTCACACAGCAATGAGTTTACTGTATGCATGGGAAGGGGAAAGGGGTTGTACACATGTTGATAAACTAGTCTATATTGGCTTACCAACCTTCTGCTAGCTGGGCCAGCAATGGCTGACATATCATGTCTTTTACCAGGCGTGACAGGCGCTCCAGGTTACGGTACACACTGCATACATCTAGATACAAGCCATGTGGGTTATTATGCACTGCATATGTCTGGATGAAGGCCATAAAGGTCATTGTATAGTATATACACTGTGTACATCTGGACAAAGGCTATGTAATTGCTTATGCATACTCTTCTAGACATGATATGCACAAAAGTACACCCTATATATCTGCTTTTTGCACCTGCACAACTAAAAATAGGCATACCTTCTGCCTTGCATCCTAGTTCATAACTCATTGGATCATGTGATCAAAATCAACAATTCTTAAAAATGTGGTTTTCACATTTCAAATACTACAGTGAATATTACCCTATTTGGTGTATAATATTACATATATAAATTGCATATATCACTGAAGTGTGTGGGTGTATATATATACTGCACACAATTTTCTGGTGTAAGTGAAATAAGTCCCACCTTCTACTTTTTTCCATTACACTAGATCATGTACTGATTATTATGCTACTGAGTTATGTCAATTCTGAAATTGTATCAGACAATTTTATCTATTTCACATGTTACAACAAAACTCAAACTGTTTCATACACACATATGGAATTTAGGCACTAAATAACTATCACACACCACACATGGACATGTGCATTCTTTTCAAAACACAAGATTGCTTTAGCTTGGGTGTCCCTTCCCAATGAAACAAATAATTATTTAAGAGGGTATCAACAGCAACAACAATCTTATAACACTTCTTACACGAACATTAAACAATTATGTTTTCAAAAGGCATGTACATAACAAATTATCCAGGCACAAGTACCAGTACCAGCAATGCATGCAAGCACATACAGTCAACCTCCCCAAAATGTATATGAAGTTCTGTTCATGTGCACAAACATAAATGTAATAACACAGTTATCCATCACTTTTCTCAAATGTCACATGGCACCGTGCACTGAGCACCAGCATTGACTAACCAGAGCATGAACAGTTATGACTCCATATGACACATGTACCGAGAACTGCCCAACGTTTCTTCCCAACACACAGTCGAAGTGGGGAAAAGAAAAACCACAAACAGTTCACCGTTCTCCTGCCTGAAGAGACTAATCATACCTAAGTAGAGAGGAACCAAACTGTCCCCCCACTTTCCCGCTTGCAAAGCTGGAAACATCTTACTGTAAGATTTTGCCCTTATATAGTAAGTCCCATGACATCTCACGCTTCTGCTCCATGTCAGTGATCCTTGGGACGGCTAACAGCTCCGGCTGAAGAAGTGAAAACCACACCGACTGGATGTTAGTCCTTGCAGCAACGTTCCTTCCCCTCAGTAGGTAGGTGGCCATTCCGCGGTACTCTTCCGTGGCCACTATTGAGTTGGCGGTGGAGCACCTTTTTTCGATACCCATCTTGCTGGTCCCGGGTCGCCTTCCTCACATCTGCTCTAGCTATCCTGTGTCTCAGCCTCCCTTGAGCACAGTGTTCCACTCTCCTCGTCACAGCAAACAGAGCTCTCACTGCGACTGAGTCTCAGCAAAAATCTATTCAGCTAACAGCCCCCTGGCTGTTCACAGTCATGCTTAAATACCAGCCTCTGTGACTCTGGGCAAGGGGTGAGCATGGCCCAAACTGCATGTGAGGTCCAAAAATTTGTGGACCCACACGGCAGAGGGGTAAGAAGACAGAGGAACACTACCCCTATCCCCCTTCTACCTGCCCTGACCATGACAATAACAAATAAGGGAATAATATCCAAGAGCTAATATTTTCATTTAAAAAATTATCTTATTCCATCATTACTATTTAAAAAAGAACAGTCCCAGTACTTACATCAGTCATTCATGACAAAGGTATTAAATCAAAAAGCAAACTTGTCAAGTTCCACTTACCATTACTGACTCCACTCCCACATACAAAGTCAGCCACTCTAAGCTGGACCTTCTCTGTTGTGAAAGGAGGGTCTCCTGAGATGACCCCTATAAAGCACAGCACAATTATCCTTACATTACACTACAGTCATTACATACACATGCACCTGAGTGAGTTTATAATGCAACATCAACATTTTACAAGGTATATTCTGACTCTACCAAAAAAGTAGGGGAAACAGTACACTTGCTATTTCTTACTTCTAAGTATTCTCTGTCAGTTGATACAAAAAATTTCATGGGTATCAGTGATCAGAATATCACTGCAACAGTTTTAATACTTTAAAGTTTTCTAAAAGATGGTATTAAAATAAGAAAAATTTACAGATCGGATTCTGTAATGCTGGTCTAGCAACAACAGTTCAAGGACTTTCAGCTTGCTGTGACATTGTTAGTTTTCTATTACTTTCCTTGATTTGTTCCACATCTACTTACCTTCTTTGAGTTTCTTCTAAATTTATCTTTTTTATTCCAATTTGTTAGGAGGATATGATAAAATGCTCAAAAGGACTATGACTATCCTGAGCTGAAGTTAATAAAATGCTGCACAACTGACCATGAAGAATTAGGCTGCCTCCCATTGGAATGCCAACCACAGCGCAGCTATATCTGGCATCAGCAATGGTATGTCTATAGGTGCGTTTGTAAAATCCCTCTGTATTCCAATGTTCTCCCATAGAAAGACTCGCATCCTAAACATGCCAGAGTCGGTGAGCATCTCAGTGTTTCACATAAAAGGTATTTATACTACGACTAAATTCGGCTACAAAAAGTTTAAATTTATTGCTCTTATTGTAAACTAAAGTTACTGAAGGCTTTTACGTCCTTACTTGTGAGCGCTTACTTGTGATTAAAATTGTATAAAAATATAAACCAAGTTCTCTTGATATTTCTATTGGGTCCTTCCTTCAAAGGGCAGAGAAAAATCAGCTTGAAAGTTACCTAGTGACCTACTTCTCTAGCTAATTTTTTACATTTTCATAAGACGTGGGCTTTGACTACTCTAGACCTCCGTATAAGTGGGGAAAAGCTGAAATTGAATTGAATTAAAAGACAGTGACATTTTAGTTTTCCACTTTTTCCAATATTCTGCTTTTTTAAAAACAAGGAGAGACTACTCAGCCAGTTTTCTCAATTTTACTTGCTGTTATTTTGAAATTTAATTAACTCCCTTACCAATAAAGATTTCCAGACTGCTTATAAACTGTTCTGTGTCCAGATACTAAGTTATGATGTTTTGATTGCTATCTTTTTGCAATTTTATTCATTAAAAATGGAAAATTCATTAATAAATGTTATAGGAAAATTTTATGCCACAGAGGGCATTGAAGGGAGCAAATAGATTTATACTACGCAGCATAGATGCGACTATATTTTGAAATTTGGTTGTCATTTGGACTGTTTTTATGGCAACATGGTTAAATTCATATAAACTGTTTCTAATTCATCATTCTCAATTTACCCTATTGTTAAATAGATTATAAGACAGCCTAAACACACTGTATTTAAAACTGAAAGTGTCAGGTCCCCCGATATATATATGCTTAATTTCCTTCTCAGATGATAAATGAGCTACAAAGCAGTTTTTAAACAACTGGCTAATAAGCGTAGAATTTTTTTTTCGGCACTGAAGCTGAGGCTCATATACAATTCAGATATTCAACCTGAAGATATAAATAGAGCCGCCTTCAGCAAAATTATTTGTGTTGCTGGATTTTTATCAAATCAGCCACTAAGTTAATAAAGACATTAACTTGTGTTCTTGACTGAATCCACATAAATGTAGACATTCATGAATCATTTTATATACACACAGAAAACAAGTGAGAGAGAGCTTAAGACAAATTAAAAATTATCTACAAAATAAGCTCTCTTTATTCCAACCTGAAGTTACAAAAGTTACACATTATTATGTATCTAAGCCTAAAAAAAGAAAGCAACTGCTTGGAAGCATTACCTCTTGGGGTCTCAGGCCAACCTCCATCATCAGAGCATGGACAGCTACCCACAATGCATCAGCAACCTTGCAACATTGGGCGCCTGCATAAAGGTCCCTTAACATGACTGGCACAGCAATGGGTGAAGACTCTCTGCACAACAGAGGCTCTTGCAGACATCGATTAACCTCTGGGTCTTGAGCTGGCAGGGACTGTACTAAAAATGCAGGATCATTCTGTCCCTCAAGGCTGGCAGAAGCTGCACTGGGGCCAGGAACATTAGCATCCTCCTCATCTACAAAATGCTGCCGATGGAGGTTATCTGGTCCTCCTTCATCCTTACTCTGTCCATTTCTCCCTGCTTGGCTGTCACTCTCTGTATTGTTCCTTGGGATTCCTCCATTAGCAACTGTACTGCAGTTGTCTGTGTTCTCCCTCCCCACACCAGCATTTTCATAAGAGTGACTATGTAACAAGCCTATAGGACTAAGAAAAGATGAACCGTGACCACCAGAACAGCTGGAGGAAATGGATTCACAGGCTGAGGAGGATGCTGATGCAGGTAAACCCTGCTTGTCTGCTTGAGCGCCGGCATCAATGTTACGGAGTTCTTCAGAACTAATACCTGGAGATGTTGATGAACTTTCTGCTTCAAGAACAAAAAGCAGATCACCAGATACAATGCCTAGCTGGGCCAGCGTAAGTTCATCTCCTCTCAGTGCGTCCTTTTTATTGAGACTCAGTACAACTGACCTGCCATTTTTTTTAAAAATCGTTTCATTATCAAATAAGCGTTCTTTTATATTTTCAATCATATACTAGAACAAACAATTTAAAACAGAAATGAACATCTCCAATAATTTAAACAAAACAACAGTTACTGTATAAAATTCTTATGTCTGTGAAATTTGTCGTCTCACCTTTGGAGATGAAATAGGTCTGTTGTGATGTTTGTAAGGTCTGCCAGAATAATATCTTGTGGTTCTCCTGCCACTTCAAGAGTTCGGACATCCCCCGAATACTTTACTTTCAGTTTCATGACGTAAATTATTCTATCATCGCTGTCTGTTTTGGAATCTTAATATGGCAGACCTTTGTGATAAGATGAACCATGAACTCAAAGTGTTGTCGTCAGATGCTGAACGAGCTGGCCGCTGACTTCTGTGGTTTCTGCCTCTAGAGATGGAGCAACAGGGAGAGCACTCTCAAATGCTGGTCTAGCACTCAATGACATTTTTTTATAATTAAGTAATTAAGTACTATAAGAATAATTAGAAGTAAACATTGGGTAAAATATCAAAGTAAGTGGAAGGTGAATATGTACAAAAGTGGTGATTAAGAAAAACATATATTTACAATGGCCCTGGGGTTGGACAGTATCTCTAGAGGCCTCGTCTGATTTTCTTCCATGTATTTTGGTAAGTGGAGTCGAAAGCAGTTCAGGGATGTCAGAGAGAGAGGCTATTCCATTTCTACAGCACGCTCCCTGAGTATTTTAGAATTTAGACGATGGTTCAACTAAATGAAAGCGATAAATATACATTGTCTTAGCCTATGGATATGTATAGGTGGATTGCTGTCTGTCTGCCAAGACCAACGCTTAGCCTCTTGCGCAGTTCTCCACTGTTAGTCTCGGCGAGCCGTATTAAAAGAATGTGAATAAACCGGAAGCTTTGTAGTCTCATGCCTCGTTTTAGTTTTTTTTTTTAATTTCCCCCCTGTCATGATAAGAGTTATCCCGGGGGGGGACATCCGGGGCTGTATGTTAAGTAGTTAGTGATGTCAAGGTTGGCGAGCAGCCATATTGTCTTTAGTTGATTAAACACGATAGCATCAAAATCAACAGTGTCTTGTGTTGGTCGGCTGAGAGCTCGCAGCACGATACACCCCCCCCCCCC